>CM031241.1:23574531-23822031 GCA_018340775.1 Taxus wallichiana var. yunnanensis | reverse complement strand
AATTTTATAAAGTGTCAAAATTTCCTTCGTAGGCCCGAAAGTCCATAGAGTACACGTGGCACCATCACTACAGAAGTAGAGAAACGGAGGTCGGGAGTCACTTAAGTTTTCAAACTTTAAAAATTCAAAAGTTAAAAGTTCCAAACATTTCCTGCAAGCCCGAGCCTCCGTGATGAGAAATTCAAAGCCGCATGGAGAAGTCAAAAATCAATTCTATAGAACATTGGCGGAGTGGTGGGGTTTCGTTAAAATTTGAGACTTATTTGCAAAAAGGTTAAAGCTTCAAGTTACCCGAAGGCATGAAATTCCGCAAAGGACTTAAAAGTATAAGAATTTTCCCACAAGCCTGAAAATTTGAAAGGGGAAAAAAGCCACAAAAGGCCCACAGTCCGCAAAGGGCTTAAAACTTCAAAAAATCCCGAAAGTCCCCAAAAGACTTAAAATTTCCAAAAAATTTCGCGAAGGCCCGTAAAAGCAAAGGGAGAAGATTTTTCATGCCATCCAAGCTATCATTTCGAGTTTTGAATTTCAAAATTTGAATTATAGTATATGTTTCAAGAAAATACAAAGTGTCGACCAATGAAACATGCATGTATTAATCAAAAGATGGCCGAAATAAGGTGAAGTGCAAAGTGGTCCCCATGGTGATGTTTTTGTGGGTATTATAATTATTTCTTTTACCCACGAACAAGAGTTAATTTTTGCATTTTTCCATAAGAATACGAAAAAACAAGAAGACAAAATTGCATGTTTAAAAATAGGAAAGACTTGCCTTGCAAGCAAGCTTATTTTTGGCAAATTATTTACTCTTGATTTCTTAAAAATAAACCAGTCAACTTCAGTTGACCAATTGTAATCAAGGCTATTAAATGCCTATTTATAATTGCATGCTCTATTTTTATTCATTTATCTATTATTAAATAAAGGATAAAAATAAATGCATGGGCGAGTACAAGTCTTAGGCTATTTTTAGGAAGAGGGTGAATTTTATTTCTTGCTATATATTGTGTGCCTTTGAAAGCAAAAAAACTGGAGGAATTTTTGGATATAGAAGTCTTGAAGTAATTTTTTCCAGTTTTACCTTCTAAGTGTGAAGAATTTCCGTCTTCCCAATTATTTGCAATCTTGTGTATGTTTCTATTAGTCTTGTGAATGTAAATTCCCGATTAATCATCTTACCCTACTTTGCAAATTTAGTATTTTCTCGCATAATTTTAAGGTGCATGTTAACTTATCAGTCTTTGTTGTGATATTTTCCCTCGGTCAACCAAGTGTTTGCCCTTAAATTCTATAGAAAACTGTTGGCTTGTGCATCAATAATCTTTCACATATCAATTGCGCATATACTCAGTCAAAGCCCTCATACAAATTTGGTGTATCACCTTAGTTTTAATTACTTTATAGCCATTTTTTCCCCTTAAAACCCCAGGAATCAGTTTAGGATACACCAATAAGGAACCAACCTTTTAATCCCAAAGAATCACCTCAAAATAGGTATACCCATAGACCTGAGGTGTTTCCATTGTATCTACGAAAGAGAGATATAAAATTTTGCAAGCTTAGAAAATCTGCAGTCATCTCTCTATAGGGTGCACTTTCGAGAGATAACAATTAAGAAATACAATGGAGGAATCGCATCAGAAGAGGATAGATAACTATTAATGAATGTTTTTGTTGCCCAAGAAAAGGAGTATAACATAAGAAGTAAAGCTATAAAAGGGGTAGGGCCTCAAGCCAAACCAAAGACCCCAGTTCTCACCAATGTCCCAAAAGAGTATCCAAAGAAAGATTCATTTGGAAAAGGCCTTGTTGTCTGAAGTAGAATTGGTGTTCCCACCCATGCCTAAAATGTGAAAAATCTTGTGCCATATGATGATTTTGTCAATCTTTCTCCAAATGCTACTTTTCCCAAATACATTCCCTATGACATTACCCAAGTCTTGAGTCGGATCGATATTTCTATCCCAATTGTTGAACTGCTTAGGATTCTTGAGCACAAGAAAAGGGATTTTGAGTATTTGGGATTGGAGGAAGATAAGAATGCCCAAGGAAGAAATATAAATAATGTAAACACTCCTCCAACAATTGCAGACCTAGAAAAACCACCATCATTGGATGAGATAGATGAACCACCGAAGTTTACTTGGGAACATCTTTGGTTAAGTCTCAATTAAATGTTGATCCATTTTTAAAACACCGATTATTAAGGAAAAGTTGCTGCACAATTGTATGTTTAATTTTCGAGCATCATGCAATTTTATGCCTCTAGAAGTCATGAATGAATTGAACATTAAAGTGACAACAACTTACGGTAAGTTTACTGCGCATTGATTCTAGAGAGATGCCTATTGTAGGATGTGTAAAAGGTTTGGTGGTACAACTTGCAACTTATCCGGGTAAGAACTTGAAACTTGATGTTGTTATTGTTGATTTCCCTACCAAATGGGGAATATTGTTATCAAGAAAGTGGGCTGCAAGTGTTGGTGGAAGTGTTTAGATGGATATGTCTTTTGCCACCATTCCAATTGAAGGCAGCCTTGTAAAGTTGTATGGAGAGAAGAAGATGTTGCACCTCATTGAAGATCCAAATAATGCCTCTTATGAAGTGTTGTATGCTGATGTAGATGAAGATAACTTTGTGGGGTTTGCTAATGGAAAAGAGCATAAGATTGATCAGTGTAAATGTCTTGAACAAGTAGGTTTACCTTGGAACTTGTTATTCGATGGAGCTTGTTCCAAGTTTAGAAATGGTGTTGTCATTGTTCGATTTCTTCGTGCCAAGAAGAGTTTGTCTTTTCTTTCAAACTTAACTTTGAATGCACTAAAAAAATTGTTGAATATGAAGCATTGTTATAAGGCTTGAGAATTTCATGGAATTAATTTTTTTTTTGAATATGTATAAAATTATGCCTAGTTTGGGCTAGTATATATTTTTAAAATTTCGATCACCCAAAAAAAGATACACCATGAAAGATAAACATATTTACACTTCAAAAAATAGCTATAAAAAGGCATAGTTAGAAAATAAATAATATGGAAACCTTATATTAGTCATAAAAAATTGAAAAAATATATTTTTAGAAAGAAGAGACTACGATCTATGTCATGGTATAATTTTTTTAAAATGGATCAATTGTTTTGTTTTGATTTATCATACAAGAAGTGGAATTTTACATTTTCTTGTAAAAACATGTTGTTTGTTGTGTTTGTGCAGGTCCATGCCTCGGATTGGGAATCAAACCGGATCCCAAGCCTTGAGGCATGGCTTCGGGAAAAGAGAAAATGCAAAACACGTACACATTATAACATGTGCACGTTACGTAGTATAAAAATTATTCATGCTTTTGAAATGCTTCTATGTATATAAATAAATGTTTAAGTTTTTCATTTATTATTATTTATATTTTATTATTTCTTATACTTTAAATTTATTTATGTAAATATAAGAAATTAGGGTAACTCTGCACCTTATGGAATTAGTCTCACAAACTCCATGAATCATGGTTTAGGAGATAGTTTTTAAAGTATAATCTAGTCACTACATAGGTAATTTTTTAGGATTTCAGTATTCAACCTAAATCTTTTAGCATTTAACTTCTACAATCGAAACCCTAAAGCATAGGAAATAAACCTAAACACTAAATTGTAAACCTTGAGCCCTAAACCCTAAACCCTAAATCTTTAACCATGATCCTTAGACCCAAAACCTAAACCCTAAACCCTAAACCTTAAATATTTAGCCCTTACCTATGATCCCTAAACCCTGAGCCTTAAGCCCTAAACCCTAAACCATGAACCATGAGCCCTAAATGCTAAACCCTAAACCATAAACCATAAAAAAAATCCTAAACCCTAAAACCTGACCCATAAACCCTAAACCTTAAACACTGAATCCTAAACCCTAAACCCTAAGCCTTGAGCCCTACACCCTTATCCCCAAGCCTTAAAATCTAAACCCTAAACCCTAGACCATATACCATAAGCCCTAAGCCCTAAAACCTAAACCTTAAAACCTAAACCCTAGGCCCCGAGCCCTAAACCATAAACCGTAAACCTTAATCCCTAAACCATAAACCCTAAACCTTAATCCCTAAACATTAAATCCTAAACCCCGAACCGTAAACCATAAACCCTTATCCCTAAAAACTAAATACTTAACCCGAAACCCTAAACCCTAAACCCTTAACCTTGAACCCTAAATCCTTAACCTCGATCTATAAACCCTAATAATAAACACTAAACCCTAAACCCTAAACCTAAAAGATAAATCCTAAACCATAACCCCGATCCTTGAACCCCGAACCCTAAACCCTAAACCTCAAACCCTAAGCCATGAGACCTAAACCCTAAACCCTAAACCCCAAACCATATTTCATATATATTTTCTAGTCTTTTGCCTAGAACCATAATTGAGTCTGCTTATAAAACTACCTTGTTTATGAGATTTGGGACAAGTAACTCAATGGATATGAAATCTACCTTGTGCCTTGTAATTCATATATTACACATATCTTCCAAACTTGTTTCTCCCCACATAAACTTGCACTCTTGAATGTAAATTTATTCAAACTTTGAATCAAATTTCACATTTCTCATATTTCCATGTATGGTATTATGAAAGCCATGATGACCCATTGGAAGATGTAAAAAATAACCATCACAACAACAAAATTAATCTTAAAGGAAACAAAAGAAACATAGAGAATATATCAATGCAGAGGTGTAGGATCATAATTGAATTTCCTGTATTATTCTTTCCTCCTGGAAAGATAAAGTTCAAGTGTTCTACCTGGAATGGATAGTAAATTTGACATAACTTCCTAAAGTGTTCAAAATAATCATAGAAATAGGGGAATGGCTAAGAACACTAAGGGGTTATCAATCGCCTAGTAAATCTTTCTTTTTAGTTATAAATGGGAGTTACATTACGACTTAGTGACCTTCCATTCATTGATAATTCCTTATATGATAAACCCATGGATGTTTTCAAAATCCCCTGAACAAAAATATAGGTTATTCATCAATCCTAGGAAGAAGGATTGTTTTCTCCAAATCACAACACCCCCGTGCATATACTTGAACTCACAAAGTGATTAGATAACATGGGTACTATCTCCAAGTTGTGGGACTTGCTACTTGAGATAGACCTCTAGAAAAGCTGGTTCTTGCTCCTAAACTACCCGCCACAATCTACTCTAATGCAGGATAAGCTAACTATTCTAATCTAAATTTCCAAGGGACCAGGGAGAGAGAATGCATAAAATGAAAGCCTACACTAAAGCGGTGATACACCGTAGAAAGGAGGGTGTGAGAGTAGTCTCCAAATGTGTGAAATATAGAGGAAAAGTGCACACTAGAAGAGGTGATGACAGTTTTCCATAATCTAGCAAAATGCATTCACAACAATATTCCAAGCACACACAATGATAATGAATTCCTGCAAGAACATAATAATAGACAAAATATTCTTGTAGAAAGATAAAAGGGGCAAGAAGAATGCAAGAAAACACAAAGCAGGGAAGATACATCCACAAACCGGTTTTTATTGCTTCATGATATTCACAATTCAATGCTATTACAAGATAAGGGCCTGGATCACCATGCAAGGAGTCCACTACAAGGGCCTGCAACGCACTGGCTTCACAAAGCAATTTTGGTAGAGCTTTGCTACCCAAAAACTCTCTCTTTTCAATGAGCCCAAAACTCCAATTTATAGAAAAATGAGAAGGAAAAGAGAAGGGAAAATGGAAATCCTGAAATCTGTCCTTCAACCACCTGTAAGAGGCATTAAATTGAGTGAAATGATTATATATTACTTGCAAAAGGCTCCCCATACTGTCCCATGTGCTGCAGCAGAGAAAGAAGGATGACCATGCCTCTTAATTGCACTCCCAGCTACCAAATAAAACACTGTTCTGAACCCGGCCACGTTTTGTTAAAAAAGATCAATCTCTCATCAAATATGGAATTTATTGATTTCTGTGCATTGGGCTTGGAACCATGATTCCAACGGTACCAATTTTGTGTGATTTTGTTGAGAAATGCAAAAGTTATGGCCTTCTGAGTGCGGGCAGCTATTTTGGGTCTGGCAGGCGTTTTCTGTCATTTGACGGGAATGAGCATTAACTAACTGGAGCCGAATATTTTTATTTTATTTTTGGCATAGAGGACGTCGTGCTCGTTCCAGAAAGTCTAATTTTGTGAAAATCGGAGCTCGGAGTCAAACGTTATGGCCGTTTGAATTTCCACGGGCCAAACGTTGACTTTTCTTCTCTGCCTTCGGCCGCTTTGGCTTTTCGTGTCCCACGCATCCCTTTGTCCCAAATGTCCCAGTGCTGAAGTTCCTTGTTTCGCCTGGTTCGGCCGGTTCATGTACTTTTGTCCCACGCGTCACAGACTATTTCGGGCTGCCTTGACTCATTTCGCCCGGTTCGGCCGGTTTGTGTACTTTTGTCCCGCACGTCCCCAGATCAAGCTTCGGGCTGCCTTGACTCATTTCACCCGGTTCGGCGGTTCACGTATTTTTCCCGTGCATCCCAGTGATCGTTTTGGGCTGCCTTGACTCATTTCACCCGGTTCGGCGGTTCACATACTATTGTCCCGCGTCCCAGGCATGCTTTGGGCTGCCTTGACTCATTTCTCCCTGTTCGGCGGTTCACGTACTCTTGTCCCGCGCGTCCTGAGCTTTTTGGGCTGCCTTGACTCATTTCACCTGGTTCGGCCATTCGCGTACTTTTGTCCCGCGCATCCCAGGATCAAGCTTTAGGCCAGGACTTAGCCATTTTTCGTGATTTTTAAACGCCCGAGCTTGTTTTTATGCAATTTTTACATTTTCTCGAACTTGCTCTCTTCTACTTAGACAGGAGTTAGAAAAATATGAGGGGACCCTAGAAACATGACCTTTGCTCGACTCAATCTATTTACCCGGGACTTGAGAATTTAATGTATGTTATCAAAAATTACCTTGAGGGGTGAATTTTGGATAACAAGGATGTGATGTGATTTCCAAGAAACTTGAAATTCATATAGATTTAGAGGTCATAACACGAATTTACAAATATCTCTATCATTATAAATGGAAGCCAAGTAATAGTGTCTCCTTGTACATCCAAGGATTGAGGACTACTGGGGTCTTTGGAAGGATTGGACAGTCAAGAATATGACATTTCCCTCCTTCAAAATATCAACAGATGAAAAACATCAAATTTTGATGACTCTCTTTGAATGTTCTGCCTACAAATTTGATGAACCCTGAACTCTGTGACCTAAACCCTTAACCCTCAACCATGAGATATAAACCCTAAACTATAAACCCTAAACCATAAAACCAAAATATTAAATCCTAAACCCTAAACACTATATACTAAATACTAAACCCTAAAACCTAAACCCTAAACCCTTGACTGCAGAGACCCTAAACCCTAAGCCCTAAGCCCTAAACCCTAAAGACTAAATCTAGAGCCCGTGGCTCTAACCCCTAAACCTTAAACCAAGAGTAGCTATGAACCCCAAACCTTAAGCCATAAATGATGAACCATGAACCCTAAAACCTAATCCCTAAACCATAAACCCTAAACCTTAGGCCTTGAACCCTACACCCTAATCCCCGAGCCTTAAGCGCTTAACCTTAAACCCCGAGCCCTAAACCCTAAATCTAGAGCCCCGGTCTCTAACCCCTAAACCTTAAACTCCGTAACTAACCCCTAAACCTTAAACCCGTAACTCTAACCACAGAACCCCGAGTCGTAAACCGTAAACCATGCACCCTAACCCCTAAAACCTAAACCTTGAGCCCCGAGTCCTAAACAAGAAATCCTAAACCTTAATGCCTAAATGTTAAATCCTAAAGGTTCCTAAACCCTAAACCCCGTAAAATAAATCATAAACCCTAAACCCTGACCCCTAAACCCTAAATTCTAAACCCCAAGCACTAAATCCTAAACCCTAAACCCTAATCCCTAAGCCCTAAACCCTAAACACTAAACCCTAAATCTTGAACTCTATAACCTAAAACCTTAACCCTTAAACCTAAACCCTAAACCTCGATCCTTAAACCCTAAAACTTGAACCCTTTTCCCTAAACCCTAAACCCTGACCTTTAAACCTTAAACCTTAACTCCTAAATCCTAAATCCTCAACCCTAAACCTTAAACCCCGAGCCCTAAACCCTAAACCCTATACCATAAAACCTAAGCTCTAAACCCTAAACTCTAAGCTCTAAATCCTAAACCCTAAACCCTAAAACCTAAATCCTAGCCCCTAAACCTTAAACTTTGAGCCCTAAACCCTAATCTCTAAACCCTAGGCCCTAAGCCATAAGACCCAAGCTAAAACCCTAAACCTTAAACACTTAAACATAAACCCTCAACCCTAAACCCTAAAAACTAAACCTTGAGCTCTAAACCCTGAACCCTCAACTCTCAACCCTAAACCCTAAATGCTAAACCCTGATCCCTAAACCCTAAACCTTGAACCCTTTTCCCTAAACCATGAACCCCGACCTTTAAACCTTAAACCCTCCCCTAACACTTGAACTATAAACCCTAAATAATTGACCCTAAACCTTAAACCCTAACTCCTAAACCCTAAACCGTAAACCCTAAATTCTCAACCCTAAACCCTAATAACTAAACCCTGAACCTTAAAACCTGAACCCTCAACTCTCAACCCTAAACCCTAAATCCTAAACCTTCAACCTTGATCCCTAAACCATGAACCTTGAGCCATAAACCCTAAACCCTTAACCTTGATCCCTAAACCCTAAACCTTGAACCTTGAGTCCTAAACCCTAAACCCTCAACCCTTAACCCTGAACCGTAAACCCAAAAATCTAAACCCTAAACCCCAAACAATGAACCCTAAGCCCCAAGCCCTAAACCCTAAACCCTAAAATCTGAACTATGAGCCTTATAAATAAACCTTAAACCCTAAACTCTATACCTTGAGTCCTAAACCCTTAGCCCTAAACCCTAAACCCCAAGCCCTAAACCCTAAACCCTAAATCATAAACCCTCACCCAAAGGAAAGTCCTAAAAAGATAATTCAACGTGTTTCAATGTGTAGGGAATAATGATTAAGGTGATTGATCAAATCATTTAGTTTTTATGAGAGACTACTTCCTTTAATGCCTAAAAAGGAATTTTTTGCCATTTTGTAGTTAATTGAACACCCTTTGGAACAAGCTAAAATGAGCTAGTCATGTCACCGAGTTATCAAGGACCATTATTTTTGAAATATTAAGGCATCATTTGTCTCCATAAGAGACATATGAGAAAAATAATGTATGATAATCATGAATTTGATTCCATGAAAGGATGCTTTTAGAGCTAGGAAAGGAAAGGGGATGATATCTATATGGAGCACCATGTTTCTAAGAATGAGAAATCATCTAAGTTCAATTGATGTAATTAACTTAGTACTATTCGTAATAACTCATTCAACACCTAGTAGTGTTATCAAACCTTAATGAGGAGGCACATTACAATCACCTCGGTTTGGCCATAAGACAAGAATCCCATTCAAGGAACAATCCTCTATCTACAAAGTGAGGATCTCTTTTACTAAGAAGTAGATAAACATCGTAGAGTTAATTCATGGTCACTAAAGTGAATTATGGACCAAATTTAAAAATTAGTACTAATTCAAGTAGTGGTAGGACCAAAATCCATTTTAGAAGGTCAAAAAAACCTAAAAATGACTATATTCTTTCCCAATACAAAGACAGGACTACAATATATATGCCCCGAAAGTTTTAGGTCGTTTCTTTGAAATCCTGAAAATGAGTAATTACTCGACCAGATTAGATTGTGAAAAACTACCTTCTAGATTATAAATGTTGGAGCTACGAGACCACTTCCATAAGGTGTAGAGTGACCCTAATTTTTTAAATTTACTAAAATAAATTTAAAGTATAAGATTTATTTTATACTAAGTATAAAAGAAGTATTATACTTAAACATTTATTTTTGTAAGTATAAACCACCAAAACACATATGCATGTTCCATACTACACAAAACACGTACGCGTTTTGAATTGTTTAAAATGCGTACACATTATATGTTTGGTGATTCCCAAGACAAAAAAATTAAAACGCGTATGTGTTTTGACAAAACACGTATGCGTTTTTTTTTTTTTTTTAGATTCTTGTCCTCTTTTTGGCCCCAACTTCGTGCAATTACGTACTAACAAGGCCATATGTCCCTGATAATGTTAAAAATTGGCAAGTGTTTGATGATGATGCCTAGGTGAAACGGTTTCTACAGAACCAAGGTGAGTTTATTGACCAAAATATAGATTGGGAACCAATGGTGTGTGTTGTTGAAGGAAAGGAATCTTTATTTGGCAAAGACATCATCCAACTGAAGACAAACATGGTTCCCAAAGGTTTGGTGGCTCTTGAATCAAAATTTGATAATGTTGATTACATTATTAAAAGAAGTATGTCAGTTTCAAGAGATGTCGAAGAGCACGACCTTGGCACAAATGAAAAACCACGTAAAATTTGGTTAGGAAGTAATCTCAGCAAGGAAGAGAAGCAATCTTATGTTTGATTGTTGAAGAAATATCAAGACAACCTAGCTTGGTCTTACTCTGAGTTGAAGGCATACAGGGAATATTTTTTCCAACATGAAATTCCTCTTGAATATAGTGCCAAGCCTTTCAAGAAAAAACAGAGGCCCATCAATCCGATCCTTTCTTTGAAGATGCAAGAAGAATTGAAGAAGTTGAGGGATGGAGGGATCATTCAACCCACAACGTACTCTTCTTAGGTAACAAATTTAGTACATGTTAGAAAAAATAATGGTGATGTAAGGTTATGCGTAGACTTCAAGAGCTTGAATAAAGCATCATATAAAGATAATTACCCTCTACCAAACATGGAGAATATGCTACAATTGGTAACTGGTTCTGAATTGTTATCTAATCTAGATGGTTTCTTTGGATCTAATAAAGTTGTTGTGAAGGAGTTAGAAAGAATAAAGACTGCCTTTACCACTCCTTGGGAAAATTTCTAAAGAGCAATGGATGTAGCATTTGTAGGTTATATTAATGACTTCATTGTTGTTTATCAAGATGTTGCAACTGTGTTTTCAAAAAAAAGAAATGATCACTTGCAACACTTGGAGAGAATGCTATTTAGGTGGAGAGAGTATGGCATATCATTGAATCCCAAGAAGTGCCATTTTGGAGTGCAAAAGGAAAATTTTATTAGTCTCATTGTATCAAAGGAAGGGGTCATGATTGATCTAGAGAGAGTATAAGCCATCATACAAAGTTGCAATTCCAAGAACTAAGAAGGGAGTTCAATCCTTCTTTGGACAAATAAACTTTATCAGAAGATTTTTGTCTAACTTTGTTGATCTGACCATCCCCATTACTAGTATGCTGAAAAAGGACCAAGTTATCAAATGGGAAGAAGTTTCCATTCAATATTTCAATGGGATCACAGAAGCACTAAAGCATGCCCTTGTTTTGGAAGCTCCAAAATACAAGAAGCCTTTTCAAGTGTTTTATTTTTCTTCAAAAAACACCATTGCATCTGTCTTATTACGGAGGATGATGATGAAGGGGCTGAGAGAC
Organism: Taxus wallichiana var. yunnanensis; assembly: GCA_018340775.1. Taxonomy (NCBI): domain Eukaryota; kingdom Viridiplantae; phylum Streptophyta; class Pinopsida; order Cupressales; family Taxaceae; genus Taxus; species Taxus wallichiana. The sequence goes on along the minus strand of CM031241.1, from coordinate 23,810,450 downwards.
CAATTTCCTTTTTCAGTAAGGAATTGTAAGGAGCTGAGTTAAAGTACACCATCATGGAGAAGTAAAAATTTTCCTTAGTGAAAGAAACAAAGGTTTTCAGACCCTACATCTTGAACTCTAAAGTTGTTGCTTATGTTCCCCATATCATGATGAAAGACATCTTATTAGAGATGGAGGTCTCAAGCAAAAGATGAAGATGGGTGAACAAGTTGCAAAATTATGACATGGATATCCAAACCACGAAATTGGTAAGAGGTTTGGGCCTAGCTAAGCTTATGGCTGAGAGCAACTTGCAAACAATTGAGGTGAATGAAGTAGAAGGAGAAAACATGGATGCCCTTGAAAAGTTAGTAAGCTCTGAATGGTACAAGGATATAATATTTAATCTCAGACATCTATGCCACCCTAAATATTTGAGTAAAAATAAGAAAAGAGCTCTTAACTTAGCCTCTCAAAAATATGTCATTACTGATTTTGGGTTAGCTTAGAAGAACTCAAAGGGAGTGCTCTTAAGATTCACTGCTGAGGATGAAGCCCCAAAGGTAATTGCTGATCTCCGTGGAGGATTTTTTGGGGGAAATTTTGCTGGAAGAGTTACAACAAATAAAATCTTGAGGGCTAGTTATTGGTGGTGAACTCTCTGCAAGGATACAACTGTATTGATTAGGAAATGTGAAATTTTCCAGCGTTTTTCTAGAAGAATGAAAGCTTCAGGCTCCCTTCCTTTACAGCCTGTGTCATTTGAAGCCCCATTCAAGCAATGGGGAATGGATTTCATTGGGGAAATTTATGATCCTTCCAGTGCTGGTCATAAATGGATTCTTGTAGCCACAGATTATTTTACTAAGTGGGTAGAAGAAATCCCCACCAAGAAGGCAACACACCAAGTTATCATGGAATTCATGCTCAATCAAATCATATGCAGATTTGGAGTACCAATTAATATTGTTGATGATAATTCCATGAGATTTAGAGCCAAACCTTTGGTGTCAATGTGCAAAGAATATGGAATAAATTTTGCATATGCTTCTAACTACAATCCCCAAGGAAATGGACAAGTTGAGTCCAACAATAAAAACTTGTTGAAGATCATTAGAAGAACATTGGAGCTGAAAAAAAAGAAGTGGGGTGAGCAACTAAAGTTTGTTGTTTGGGATGATAGAATCACTGTCAAAAGAGCTACTGGTAAGAGCCCATTTGAGTTGGTATATGGAACTCAATATTTTCTACCCCTTCATTTACAATTGTCTTCATTTTAGTTTGTTCAACAAATTGAAGATAAAGAAGTTAGTCCATATGATAATAGAATTAATCAGATTATTGAGTTAGATGAAGAAATAAGGGAATCCCATTAGCGACATGTGAAGTTCAAAGAAAATTTGAAGAATTTATTTGACAAGAAGGTGACTCCTAGATCTTTCAAATTAGGGATCTTGTGATTTTATGGGATAACATGCATGAAGATAAGGGAAAGTAAGGTAAATTTGATGCATTGTGGATAGTCCCTTATTCAATTTATATTCAAATTGGTGAAAATACCTTCTTCTTAAAAGACTTAGATGGATAACTACTTGAATTCCCTGTTAATGGTAGGCATTTGAAACATTTCCTTGATTGATTTCTTAGAATCAAGGTATACAACATTGTATAGTGTATAGTGTATAGTTATTTGTATTCATTCTCGCTTGTGTGTTTTTGTTTGTTTTGGTCTTTGGTGACCTGGTTTTACTAGTTTCTCGGTTCATTTTTTGGAGAATGGTTATGGTTTCTCTTCACTACAAGCTTATTCTTTGACTCCATTGCCCAATGGTCTATTTTTGTCACTTGGTCTACTATTTGTTCTTATAGCACTCATAGGGAGTGGCCATCCCCGAGTCAAAGCTGATGTTGGTGCTCAAATTAGTCTCGCCCCACTTCTCATTAAAATTCCTCGGTTTGCGGCTTGTATAATTCCTCAATTTATGGAGTATTGACCTAAAGTAGTGAGGACAGGTCAAATCCTCTTGAGGGTGCTATCCATCTCTCCAAAAATCTGAGTGACAAAGGGCTAGTTAGATCTCATCCCCAGCTATAAAATGACACACACTATGATCTATCTATATCTAAGCTCCATGTCCAATCTGTGTTGCTGCTCAGATTGAAAGGGAGAACAAATTTAGATACCAACAAGTTCCATGATATGCAATAAGCTAGCATGTCAGTTGCGAGTATGAGAGCAGGTTCCTGGATTTACTTTAGTATGTGGACTATATGTAGGATGAGTAGGTTAGGATTCATAGGTTCATCACGGGCCTTAAATTTGACCTGGGTGGGGTCGTCCATATGCATTATCCACAAAATTAAGCTGAGGTCATTGAGAAGGCCTACCTTATAAAGGAAAAAAGAGGGAAGATGCAACATGCACGAGACAGGGTGAGGAGTCGCATCCAGTAGCTATAGGATAATCGATAGAAGGGGGTGACCCCTCCCCCTCGTGGTGGGCATGAATCTTCATAGTCTTATTTTAAGCCACAACTGTAGTAGACTGACCCAACTTTCAGGCCTCCACAAAGATATGATGCTCAAAGAGGGAACAATATGGGGCCTCCAACTAGGGGACCCACCAGGACAGAGGGAGCACCCAGGGCACATACAACAAGAGCTCATCCATAGTGCCCACTATAGTCTATAAGCAGGATGTTTGGGGTCTTGAATAGATTACCAAACAACCAGGAGAATCTGCTACTCATTGGAGACGACCAAGAAGTTTTTATGGTTGCAGTGTACCAGGGCATCACTAGAGAGATTGTCCAAAAACCCTAATAACAAGGATAAGGGTCCCATTTCATAGTTGAAAGTGGGTGACATGGCTAGGAGCCATAAGATTTATATAGTGGTCGAGAACCAATAGGCATAACATTAGAGCCTAGTGATTCAGGCTACAGGTAGCATCGGTGGTATTTCTACCCCTATTTTGTTATATTCAAGATATTTTAATTCCTTTATTTCTTAGGCTAGTAGCAGTTAGGCAGGGCTACAGTTGGGACGTTGAGATGGCTTCTGGAGCCAAGCTCTCAATGGAATCCTTAGTCAAGGAGTGTGTAGTTGACCTAGGATTGTTCACCATTACATTGGATCTTCGTATCCTTCCTTTGGGTTCTTATGGAGTTATTTTGGTTATGGATTGATTGTGCTCGCACATAGAGCTTGAGTGGATTGTTACAGTAAGGTTATATCTTGTGCTGATGATTTAGGAGTTGAGTCAGTGATAGTGGGGGTTAGGAGGCCATATAGGATGACTACCTCTAATCTCCGTGAGCTCAAGATTTAGCTCGAATTTCATCTTGAGTAGTGCCTCATCTATCCTAGTGTATCCCCTTGGGGTGTACCAATGATTTTTGTGAAGAAGAAGGATGGATCCTTACGGTTATGCATCAACTACCGCTAGCTTAACAAGGTAATGATGAAGAATCATTACCCCTTCCATGTATTAATGATTTATTTGATCATTTAAAGGGGGATACAATGTTTTCCAAGATTGATCTCAAGTCGGGGTATCATCAATTGAGGATTGTGGAGGTGGAAATTTAGAGGAAAAAATTTCACACCATATATGGCCATTATGAGTTTACAGTTGTGCTTTTCGCTCTTACGAATTCCTTGTAGTATTCATGAGTTTGATGAATGGGGATTTCAGGACATTTTTGGACCGCTTCATGTTCATTTTTCTAGATTATATTTTTATTTTCTCACTCACACATGAGGAACATGAAGAGCACCTTCACTAGGTTCTATAGTGCCTTAGAGAGCAAAAAATTATTGGGGAAATGGAGAAGTGTTTGTTTTTCCAGTTAGAGGTTCAGTACTTCGGTCACATTATTTTTAGGGAAAGTATCACAATCTATTCTTCTAAGATTAGATATATCATTGATTGGCCCGTGCCAACCACTGTGACTGAGGTACGTAGCTTCATGGGGTTAACAACATACTATAAGAGATTTGTGCAGGACTTCTCGCACATTTCTCATCCCATTACTTCCCTTCAGTGGAAAGGGAAGAAGTTTTTTTTGTCAGATAGATGTGACATTAACTTCAACACTCTAAAGGAATGCCTTATAATAACACCTATCCTAGCGGTGCTAGACCCACATAGGGATTTCTTTGTTTGTACAAATGATTCTTTGGTAGGGATAGGAGGGGTTTTGATGCGGGAAGACCGAGTTATTTCCTTTGAGTCTCGCAGACTCAAGGATTATGAGCTCAATTACCTTACTCATGACCTTGAACTTGTAGTAGTGGTGCATGCATTAGTTCAGTGGTGAAATTTTCTTTTGGGCAGGAGGTTTACTCTTAAGACAAATCATATGATCCTTTAGTACCTCTTCACATATCCGAATCCCAACACCCATCAATGGCTTTGGATGGAGCTGTTATGTGAGTATGATATGGATATCAAGCATGTGAAGGGGAAGAAGAATGTGGTTGTATATTATTTTAGTTGATGGAGGCACCTTACCATGGCTACCATAGTTGGTATAGATTTGAGTGTCGGGATCTTGCATCTTTCTTATGACAGCTTTTATCTTGCAGCTAGAGTGGGGATTGATTGACAAAGACCCCTTACGGGGAATTTTTAGGGGCTATCGTTAGAGTCATATGGGATTCTTCTCCACAGGGGTTGTGTATATGTACCTTATTCATCCCATCTTGTCAAAGGCTCGTTGTGCACCTTATTTAGCCCATTCAGGGGTGAAGAATGCAAACTTCACTAAAACACCTATTTCATTGGAGGGGTCTTTAGAGGGATATATCTTGGTTTGTATCTTGGTGTTTAGAGTGTCGAGACAGTGAAATCCAAGCATCAACATCCATATTTCCTTCTTTATCCACATGCTTTATCTTGGAGTGGAAATGGGACACCATTTCCATGGATTTTATTATGGGGCTACCCACATAAAGATACCACCACAACGCCATCATGGTCACGATGGATAGATTGACGAAAGTAGCTAATTTTTCTTTGATGAAGACCACTTATACAACTAGCATAGTGGCATGAGTCTATTCGGATGAGATTATCGACTCCACGAGATTCCGCAGAAGATTATTTGTTACTGTGACCCATTGTATACATCATTTTTTTGGAATAACATGCAATTTGTTCTCGAGATGAATATAAACTTCAGTACAACTTATCACCCAGAGATAGATGGTCAGACAGAGAGGGTGAATAAGATACTTGCAGAAATGCTTTGCTTATACATCATGGATTAGCAGATGCGTTAGGAGGAATACCTCTATCTCGGTAGATTTCTCTTATAAAAATAGATTTCAGAGTTTCATCAAAATAACACCATTTCAGGCACTGTATGGTAGGGATTGTAGGACACCATAAATTAGGAGTGGTTAGAGGACAGGGTATCTCTTGGACCAGCCATGTTACAGGATATGGAACAACAGGCTACTCTGATTAGAGAGAGATTGCAAGAAGCTCAGGAAAAGTAGAAGAAGTATGCAGATCAGAGGATTTTTGACCGTAGTTACGAGGTGGGATCAAAGGTATTCCTAAGAGTCATACCTCGTAAGATCCCTATCCATTATGGAAAAGGATCTAAGCTAGCTCCGAAGAGATCTTAGAGTGGATCACTCACGTTTCCTACTACTTAGCATTGCCACCCATCATTTCTCAGATCCATGATATATTCCATGTTTCTATTCTTCAGAGATATAATCCATATCCTTATCATGTATTCAATTGGACCACATTGCAGGTACATGAGAAAGCACAGGTGATGGGTGAGCCCATGCGCATTATAGAACACATGACCATGGGCTTTCGAGGTCGTGAGATTGATCAGGTGCATGTCTGGTGGGATTGTTATGACAAGACATCAACTACTTGTGGGGATGCCACCTTTGCTATAGGTTCATTTTCCACACCTATTCCAGTGACTTCTAGGAGGAAGTTGAGTCTAAGGGGAGGGGGATGTAATTCCCACTTTCCTTCAACTTTTGTTCCTTTTACACTCTTGATGACTAGTTTCCTAGAGACATGGTTATGGATGTATTATTTTGGATAGCTCATGTTTTAACTATGTAAACATTTGATTATTATGATGATCTGACTCTGATCATAGATTGTTTTGATGCCTTGTGGAAACTATTAGACATTGTAGCACATGTTGATTAGCATTGATTACTTATAAATGTACTGACATCTTGGATATATTATTGTCGTGACTATGATCTGATGCACTGTTTATCCATGACTAATTTGATATTATGGATTTATTGTTTTGAGATAATGTTAGGTGATCAATATGCGGATTGGGTGATTGTCATAAAATGTTAATTATGATTATGATGTTGGTAAATGTTAAATTTGAATAGAAATATATAATGTCACAACTAATGATGATTATGTGATTTTGCTTTATATGAGTTGTATTTCCGTGACCTATTGATGTGGCCATGAGGCCGAAGTTGGTATTACTTGTGATTGCAGGAAACAAAGACCACACCAATGAGAGAGACTAGGAAATCCAACCAGGAAGGAATGTTGTGAGTTCATAACGTGGTCACCTTGGCAATTGTCATGTGTTGTGTTGCATGTGTTCTTGATTGTCATATTTTATGAGGTCTCCATGGGGAGCACCATACCATATGACCACGTGTATCTATAGTTATGTTATTTTATTTTTGTATGTGGTTATGTTAGTTATGTTAATGTGTATATGTGATATTAATTCATGTTCTTATGTACCCTCATGTTTTATGAGGAAACTATACCCTATTTTAGATATGTAAATTGTTAAGTGTGAACTTATGTCCCCTTTTGAGTTATTATGAATGTTACGTGTACCCTTAACTTTATTTTGATTAAATTTTAAAGGTTTGAGCAAAGTGGTGATGTGGCATTATGAGGAGTAGAGATTCTCTATTATATTCTTTATCCCCTTTCTCTTTGGTTAAAATTTGAATCTTTCTTTGGTTGTGTGCCATCCTAAACCCAAAATTCGGATTTTGGCTTTGGGCCCAATTTTGGGGGTTTGTGGAACAGGTTTAACTTGTCCCACACTCCTTAATTTATCCACCCAAAAATGCCTATGTATTTGAGGGTATTTTTAGACCCCTAATCATGATATTTTGCTGGAAAAGAGGTAATAGTTCATCTCTTTTCCTTATTCTTCTATATATGTTCTTGAATGTACAACTTGAGCTTGAGTTTAAGATTGGGCAATGTCATATCCTCAACCTTCTCCTTTATTGTGCCTTGGTTTTGTGAGCTTCGTGATGTGGATTTGGAGGGAGATGAGTTGGCATCCTACATGGAGCCACATCACCTCTCCCTCCTTCCTTTCTATTTAATTTCATATTTATGATGAAGTGGGGGTTACTCATTTTTTCACTTGTCTTCTTCGATTTTGGAATTGGAGATGATTTTCTTGGGAATTAATTTTTTTAAGGGAAGGCCTTGGAGTCTTGGATTGCTTGGAGGAGTTGGTGATTGTGCTTGTGGATTAAGGAACTCTTATAATGGAAATGTAGTATTTTTTTACCTTTTTATTTGCATGTTTTTATGGTTTTATGAATTGTAAAATGGTGGAATGCATGTTGCATATTGTGTGGGTTGGGTAGATTGCCTTAGGAAGGTGTTAGGAGAAGGAAAATGGGAGCCATGAGGGAGGCATAAGAGTTATGTGATTTAGGATGGATTTGTGGGAAGAGTGTTCAATCTTGTGGAGGGATAAGGGGAAACTTCTTAACTATTTTTATGTAAAATGTACTTGAGGGAGACATAAGAGTGAGGGAGGCATAAGATATTTTGGCTTGATGTAGAGTTGGAGGCTTCAAGATGAACACTCAACCCACTTGGGAGGTAAAAGGGGGTTTCCCATGTTTCCTTTCTCTTTTGTCTCTATGATAAGGCCTTTGTGTATTATATGAATTTGCAAGTTTTGTTGTGTTGTGTATTGCATGTTTTGTGATGTGATTATGCCTCTTGTGAAGCCCTTGTTTTTGCCATGGTTGTGAAATTTCTTCATTGTTGTTTGGTTTGAGCTTGGGGTCAATGGAGAAGAATGGCTTCACTTCTCCATTGAGATTTGGTTGGGAGGAGAGCATTTCCTAGCTCTCTCTCCTTGTTGGTGTGTAGATGAAGAGAAGAATGAGTTGTTGTTGAAGAGTTGTAGGTTTTGTGGGAGTATTTTTCATGTTTTATCCACCACTTTGGGTGGAGGGATTTTATCTCTTTCATTTTAAGTGGTGACCTATTTTTTTCAAAACAAAATCCATTGTAAGTCTGTTGTATTTAAAGGCAAGACTAGAAGAAATGTAATGTATTTGAATTATTTTAAGTTGTTTTTATTGGAAGCTACTCTTATTTGAAGTATGTTGAGAAGGATATGTTGTATCATCTTGGATAAATCAGCTTGAACTATGTTTAATTTAGGAATGACTTAAATTTGTTGGGCTAATATGAAACCTATATACTCTTGAAAATTTAGAAGTTATTGAAATTATTATTTGAAATCTTCCTCTAAGGCATGTTTCGAAATCTGATAGAGATCTGCAAGTATTTTTAATGTTACAGATGTAAATAGTGAAAAACCTTGTTTTGCATGAAACGAATGTATTCCCTTTTTCATTTCCTTATGGGTTTTCATTATAATGTTCCTTGTATCCTTGTACTCTTCTCTGCAAAAAGAAATAGAATGTGTTCTTCAAATGTTTTATGTTTGGAATTAAATGCGAAATCAGATGACTCTATAGATGGGACGATAACTCTGTATTTTCTTTCTCTAAAGTGAAGTTCATTGTTCCTTTGACATGAACTCCATAATAGATGTATTTTAAATTGTAAACTCTTTCTTCAGTCTTTATCAGACCTGTAGATAATCCTTGTGTATATACAAATAAGTATATATATGTTAAAGTTATATATATTGAAGTGTATATACACTTTTCTTTAAAAAGGGTCATTTTATAGTATTCGACATTGGCAGCATAATCGACATTGTGCAAGGCATATCCTAATCTGTACTAGTTATCGACCATTGCACGGTTACCATGTAATCCATATAATTTATTATTTTGGCCAAATAATACCTAGAAAATTCCATTCTTGAACCTTAGACTCAGAAAAATTTAATAATCAAGTTACTAAGACCCTCCATTAGGTGAATGTATGGATACATACACATATTTATGTATGTATCCATCCACCGACCTTTGGGGTAAACCAATATAAGATGACTAGAATAAAAATATGAAAACTAGATCTTAATAACTCTCAGACCTTTGTAGCTGATAAAAAACAAATGAAATTGATTATATTCTCTAGATTAAAAAAACATATTCAGAGGGATGATTAAATCCACGAGAACCAGGAGATCTAGTTGAGACATTGAACAATCAATTGCTAAAATAATCAAACAAAACCTAGGGCTAGAATAGATCTGAAATATTGAAGGATTCAAAGGAGAAATCCTTCCATAGCTGGCCATGTGTTATCCTCTCCCACATAGCTGAAAACCATAGCTTCTTGTCTCCAATACTTGCTTCTCCCCGACAATTTCCCCTGTGTAAAATAGAGACACAGAGTATAAGTGTTATAATATAGCTTGTTAATTAGATTTTAGGGTTTTAGGAGATCTAATAATCTAAGGGACAAGAATGAATCAATCCTATGGATATGATTCCATCCTCATTCCCTAATGTTTACACTTATGAAATTTATTAAATGTAGGATTTATTTTATTATTGGAAGCCTTATGGATGTTCACGGGTGTGGGCACTTTTGATTTTAGGTTTTTTTTTGAGAGTTTAATTATGTTACTGCATGTGTGTACTTGTTAAATGAAGCCTTTGATTTAATTAAAATATTTTAATTTATAATGGTGTGTGAGTAATGTATAATGTCTAAATAAGATTTTTATTTCCACCCTAGCCGCCGTGCCCTAGCCACGCCGCCATGGTTGCTACACATTCGCGTAGGTATACAAGCTCTCTCTATAGTGCTTGGATCGGCCAGAACATGGGAATATAGGAGACATGAACAACGAATCAAAATAGGATGCCCTTCTCCTTGGCGGCTTTGGGAACCTATCCCTTGCGTGTAAAACTGATGGTGGCGCCTATAAAATTGGCATGGAAAATACAGCACCAATCTCTTGGATTGACATGGCTTTTGATGCAAATCAAGACCCCCCTTCAAAGAAAATCAGGATAGAGTTTCTCTGACCTGTCAAAAACAGGGGTCTCTCCATTGGGACAGGTAAAGTTGGCTCAGTCTCTCCTACAAATCTCAACAATGGTAATGAATCATTTAAAAATGACGGATCTTCTTTCAAGAGCATGGATAGATCCAACTCACTTCAGAAAAGTGGTCGCATAGAACCTCTGGTGGAGATAAGTCCACTTCTTATGCTTCAGCGGTCTCCAAACAAAAGGAGAATACCAGAAATGAGCTCTTAAAACCCTCCCAGGAGGTCCCGACGCTGAAAATCGGGAGGATCTACTTATAAAGATTCTTAAGGAGGAGGAAAATCTCTCCCAGCTGGGTCTCATATGCAGATTCCATAAATTTTGGCCTAAGCTTTCTCAGCTCCATGAATGGATAGCCCAGAGATGGAGAGAAAAAATACAAGGTAAGATTGAGCTTTATCCCTATGCTAAAGCTTACTTCATTGCAGTCTTTGAAACCCCTGCTGATAGGGATTTAATCTTTAGCCAACATTGGGTTTGGGGGGAACATGGGCTGATGTCCAAACCATGGTATCCGTCCTTCGACCCATTAAAGGAGTCTTTTGATACCTACCCAATTTGGGTTCGTTTACCAGGACTTCCGTTACAACTTTGGAACAGATCTTGTCTCATTGCTATAGGAGATACTCTTGGCTCATGTGTGGCAGTTGATGGTAAGACCTCCATTCAAACACATACTACGTTTGCTCGAATCCTGGTTGATATTGATACCTCCAAACTCTTGATATTGACTATGAGAGACTTGCCTTCAGATGTCGGCGTTGCTTCCAAATTGGTCATGTTACAAATGATTGTGAACATTCCAAACGAAAGACCAAAAGCCTGGTGGAAGGATTCTCTTCCTGAACATCTCACAATTAACTCAGATCCGGCTGAGGATTCTAGTGCCCCCTTGCAAGTTGACTCACCCATCGTGGCTGATTCACAGGCCAACATAGAGAAACTACCTACAGACTATGCTCCGCAGATTGCTGATTCAGTGTTTAAGGAAGTTTCGGCCCCCTTCCTATGGGTCACATCCACATCAAATCCATTGCAGATGCTTCGATTGCATTGGATGCAGGAAATCCTGAATGGACAGTGGTGGATCGGAAAAAGAAGGGTAATGTCAAATCTAAACCCCCACCACTCCTGGACAAGGTTTGATTCTTGTTGTTGTTAGTGCTATTATTGTTACATCTGGGCAAATGGCCAACCGCATTCTTTGGGTAGTTTAATGTTTTTTTGTTAAGTTGTTATTTTTAGCATTTTTGAAGAAGTTGTTTTGTTTCGTTGGTTGTTCTCGACAGGTTTTCTCATGGGCTTTCTGGGGTTAAATTTTACTTTTGAGCACTGTTGTAAAAGGGTATAGTCCCTTTCAAAAAACTATTTACCAATAATAAAAAAAAATGTCTAATGGGGATTTAATTAATTTGAGGGGTATGGGATTAATAAAGTTGTTAGCAACTTTATTAAAAGATGTTAGGAAATTAATTAATGGTGCTAGGTGGAAATTAGTGTTTAAAACATTAATGTGATACAAATTCCTAAATAATAACCTAGAAAATATATTTTAGGGAGGGTGTAAATTATAACATTATTAACCTTAGTGGATAAAGTAATTATAATTAATTTAATGACTAATTAATTAATCCAATGGAGATTGTTAAGAATAAATTAATCAAGTTGGATAAATGTAAAATTATTAAGGAAAGATGTGTTAATTAAGTAATCAGGCCTTTAAATTATCTAGGGTTAAATTAATCATGATCTAATTAGTTCTCTTATTATGTCTCTTTCAAAAAAAAATTTGTCATATTTTCCTTGTGATTGTTGGTGGTTTGACGTCGAAAATTTTCAGGCGTTAGAGAGACCACCTTATGTCCTCAATAAAAGGCTATGAAGATTATATAACAAAGATACATTCCTTTTGTGTTTTGATTTAGAATATTTTAACCCCATAAATATATCACTAACATGTCAAACCAAATAAGTACTATAAGGAGAATTAATAGAGATCCTCTATATTATTCAGAAGAAGATGCATCATTTATATGGAGGAGAGGTAACAATACTCTCCACAATAAAATGAGTGATTACAAAATAGGAGATAATAATGGAATAAGTTAAAAAAACTCTCCTATTTATATAAAAAAGTTCTACATATCCTTATGCTAAAATTCCCCCTTATTACATTATTCTTGCAAATGTAACCCCTAAAAGTTCAAATTTCACTTTTCCAAGAGATTTGGTGAGAATATCATCTACTTGTGCTTTTGTAGGATAATACTGGAGTTGAATGTTATGGTTCAAGATGTGCTCTCGAATGAAATGAAAATCAATATCAATATGCTTTGTTTGTTCATGAAAACCTAGATTTTGCATGAGATTCAACACACTATGATTATTGCAATAGAGAATAGGTGACTATTTTTTAGGAATTCCCAGGTCATCCAAAATGTGACATAACCATATTGCTTCACACATTGCTCCTTGTGAGGCGTGATATTCTTGCTCTTTCAATGAGATAGAAACAATATTCTGCTTCTTTCTTATCCACGAGATAGTTCCAGATCCAAGATGAAAAATGTATCATGTGGTTGACTTCCTGTCATCAATAGATGTGGTCTGAGTCGATGTATCCCTGTAAGAATACTTGATCATTCTTCTTATATTCCGTGCCATAATCGCTATTCCTCCGACATATCTCAAAACATACTTTGTTGTATTCCAATGAAATTTCTTTGGCTTTTGCATGAACTTGGAAGGATAGATGATAAGCATAGCATATATCTAGTTTGGTATATGTCAAATAGATGATCCCTCCAATAAATTACCTGTAGAGAGTAGCTTATACTTGAGGTGAGTCCTGGAATCTTGAAAGTTGCAAGCCTTTCTCCATGGGAGTGGATATAGGTTCACAGTCTGACATTCTATATTTTTATATGATTGTCTTGGCATACTTTATCTAGGAGACAAAAATGTGATGCTCCTTTTGCCATATCTCCAAGCTGAGATAGTAATGTAGTAGCCCCAAATCTGTCATGTCGAAGGTTCTTTTGAGATCATTCTTAACAATATCAACCTAATCTTCTGAACTGCCAGTGATCAAAAGATCATCCACATACACAATAAGAATGACAATTTATTTTCCTACCTTCTTTATAGACAAATTGGAATCTGAGGGCCTATGAGTGAACCTATGCTACAAAAGGCAATTGTTGATCTTGATATACCATTCCCTTAGAGCTTGTTTCAGTCCATACAGTGATTTGATGAGACGACACACACTTCTTCTTTTAGATCACCATTTAGGAAAGAACTTTTGACATCCATCTGCTAAAGTCTCCATCCTTTCGTCTTTGCCGTAAGTGGGCAAACTACTCGATGGTCTTGATCTTCGCAGTGGGTGAAAAGATTTCTTTATAGTCGATGCCCTCTTTCTGAGCATACCATTTTGCTGCAAGTTGTTCTTAATGTTTGTTGATGGATCCATTTGCCTTATATTTTTTCTTGAAAACCCATTTGCAGCCTATGGGTTTCTTTCTTGTAGGCAGATTGACAAGTTCCCATGTCTGATTTTTCTTGAGTGAGTCAGTTTTTATATTCATGGCTTCCTTCCACTAAGGTTTACCGAGTGCTTCACGAATATTATCAAGCTTGGAGCTATTAATCAGTGAACTCATGAGTGGAAATTTTACCTCATTTCTTATTTGACTCTTTGTTTTGAATCCGGATGATGTGTCTAGGAGTTGTTGCAAATGTGAGTCCTTGATGATTCTTTGTACCCACTTTGGATGAGAACTTATCTACTTTTGAAAATAATTGTTTTGTTTTTGTGTGGATTGATGTGGAGTCACATTCTCCAGCTTATCCGGGGTCAACAAATAGCTCTCCTGAAGCACATATTTTCTTTGAGTAGTCTCCTCTGCCTAATTATATTATTCGGAGACTAGTCGGTGAGAGGTGGTTGGTAATGGTTCTTCTATTGTCACTATTGAGTCAAAGGATGACTTGTCATGAACCATGTCTTGAATCTCAAATATTTTATTCATCTCAAGTCATTTCAGGTAGTGCTATAGCTAAGTAGGATGCAAGACAACGTCTTTGGATCAACCTTCTTTCTCTTGTGAACTAGGACATGCATGTATGTTGTGTAACCAAATACTTGCAAATGAGAAATTGATGGCTTTCTATGACTCCATACCTATTATGGCGTTTTAATTTGTAGAATATTTATCAATTTCCTATTGAGAAGATATACAAACTATCTCGCACCGCTTCATCCCAATAGCATTCCTCTAGCTTTATTGTTGTTAGCATGCAATGAGCCATCTCAATCACCGTGTGATTACGGCGCTCAACAATTTTGTTTTGTTGGGGTGTGTAGGAGATGTCGTGTTCTTCTTAATGCCTTGTTGGTTCAAGAGGGTCAATAAATTTGATGTGAATTCTCCTCCTCGATCCGAGTGAAGTAGAAGAAGTGGTTGTTTGGTCTCTTTCAAAACACGATGATAGAAATTATGGAAATGTTGAAGAGCCTTAATTTTCTTCTTCAGAAAAACAACCACATCTTGCGAGAGTGTGGTCATCCAAAAATAGTTGGAAGTACTTGTATCTTGAAAATGAAGTAGGAAATAGGTCTGCTCAGATTGGTATGAACTACCTCTGAGACACTTCTTGGCATGGAAGATGCTCACTTGAAATGGATCCTTTTGTTGTTTTCCTACAAGACAACCAGAGAAAGTAGGCAACGAAAGCGGGGAAAATTTGGGTAGTCCATGGACCATTTATTTTGAACTCATCTAATGCATTGAACTAACCGAAAAGTTACCATATCTAAAATGCAAGAGGGCTGTAGATTCTACTATTGAGACAGATAAAGGTACTACAAAAGATGAAATAATATCTAAAGCAAATAACTTCTCTTTTAGAAATTCTCTAGCAATAACTATACCTTGTTTGGAGATCAAACATGATTTAATTCCATTTTGGATAAGAAATTTTGCCTTAAGGTGATAATTCAATAGTTGATTCACTGACAAGAGGTTGCTAGTCAAGCCAGGAACATATAGTACCGTTGTAAGTGTACATTCTCGTGGTCCCAGAGGAATGGTGACATTTCCTATTCCTTCTGCAAGGTACTCTTTGTCATCTGCTATCCGAACCCGATCTGTAGTGGGTTATTTGTTCAGTGAATGAAACTATTTCTTGTCACCTGACATATGCTTGCTGGTACCTGAGTCTATCAGCTAGACTCTCTTCGTGGGATGAGAAGTTTGAGAGACTAGTAAAAGGTTCTTACCAAAATGGGCTTCTTCTGATGTCTCCTCATCATATTCATCATCTTGTTGGTGTGCGAGATGTCCCTTCTACTTTCTTCGACGAGGACGTCATTTGGATTTTTGAAATTCTTCACACCCAGATGTTCTTATTCGACTTGAAGACCCCTGTTTCAAGCCATTGTACCAGCAGTGACTAGTGTCGTGAGTGTTGGTTCTGCAAATGTGACACCACCTCTTTGACTTTTGATCTTTCTACTATAGATTTAGTTTGCATGGATTTGGCTTCTTTGGGGGATCCTTCCGATTCTTCTGGCCATGGTATGGCTTTGAGAATAGGGCTTTATCCTGAGTCTCCTCTTGAGCTGAATTGATGGCCTCTTCCTGCTGCAGAAAATTCATGAACTTTCTTTGAATGACACTATTTGTTTAGATATATACAATGTTGTAATAAACACTTAGAATTGAGAAGGGAGTACTCTCAAGATGATCGACATGAGAAGTTTGTCATCCATCATTTCACCGAGCGCTAATAACTCTAATCACAGCTCAGCCACATGACGTAAGAACTCCTCAACCTTCTCATCTCACCCCATAGAGAGGGTGTGTAGCTTTGACTCAAGATGGAGGATCATAGTCTGATGTTTGGCTTCATAAATGGTTACCAAATTTTCCCATACATCCTTTGGTTTCTCCGCATTTCGAACTTGTGTTTGCACATCATCACCGATCTTGAGCATTATCAAAGCATCAAGGCTTTGGCACTAGCCACCTCATACTTCCTTAATTCATCGGGGTTGTAGGAATGGTCATAGACCCTGTGACAATGCCCCATAATCCTTCAAACTGAAGGATTGTCATCATTTTTGTTTTCTAGGCCTCAAAATTTAGTCCTTTAAGTAACTGATCATTTGAGAATAGAAGATTTGGTGCAGACATTGTAAAAAAATAAAATTATTTATTTATTACGTCTAAGAGATATTGCAATGGTACTCACTGATGATAAGTACCATCTAGTAGATGCTCATGATACTCATGTGTTGAGAGAAGATGATGCTTTGTGGGGCATTCTTCTTCGTCTTTGCAATCGGTGTCATACCCGGCTTCTAATTCCTTCTGAAATTTCTTTGTTTAGCAGCTGATGTCGAAAAGGAAATAATCCAAGATTACTTTACGAACCAGTTTGTCGAAGAAAAGGTTTTCAGTGTTGCCTATCTCATTGAGCAGTGCAAAATAGAACCCAGAGTTATCGGGGAGTTTCTGGACGGTGTTCTTCGGCGTGTGAATTGATGTTGCAGCTTTCAACAATCTTGATCGTGTCATTCATGCTTGTCATTCAGTGTTGGCTCTGAGAGAGTATACGTTACCTTGGTAGACAATTCGTCTCTAGGCAACTAATGACACATTTTTATTAATTCTCCTTTCCTTTTTCTTTCTCGCAGGGATCTGATCTTTGCCTAATTGGAGATTGTAATACATCTCAAGTGGATATCAAATTCTCACACAGCAATTTCTCTCCTCTACACGCAGTTTGTAATAACATCACGTGTAGGCAAATGAATAGAAGAAGAAATACAACAGGTCGCTGTAGTTGAGGATTTACGGAAACTTTAATTCTTCCTTTCCTCAGCACACTTCCAAACTCCCACGGAGTTATCCTCTCCTCGATATTCGCATGGAGTTGTGAGGAGCTATTAAACAATTTAATCCTCCACGTGTGCTCTTTGCAGGTATCCTGGTCACTGAAACCAACAGAGAAAAGCTCCACGCAGCCTCCTTCAGCATTTTCCACGCATTGACTTTTGAGAAGCTTTTAAACATCCACACAACAATTTCAACATTTTTACTTTCCACGTAGGTGAATATTTGAACTCCACACATAAAAAATACAAAAGAACATTTTCATTAAATCCTCACGCAACCATGCAAGTTAGCCAGGAAGAAAGACAAAAAATAAACTAGTTCTCCTTTCCACACAAACTTCCACGTAGCTTTTGCAAAGAACAACTCTCCACGCAGGCCCAGGCTGTGATTATACAACCAATTCTTCTCTCCACGCTGAGAATGGCCTTCTTCTTCAAATTCACAGGTCAGAGATCAAGTTTTCTTTGTTACCAGATTGTAAGGAGAATTAATAGAGATTGAATATCTCTTCCTCTATATTATTCAGAAGCAGATACATTATTTATAGGGAGGAGAAGTAAAAATACTCTCCACCATAAAAGGAGTGATTACTAACTAGGAGAGAATAATGGAATAAGCTAAAAAAATCTCTTAATTATATAAAACAAGTGCTACGTATCCTTATGCTAACAAGTACTATATAAAAATATTTTAGTCTTGAATATATACAGTGATGGAAACAAGTGCCATATATTGTACACATTTTGGAGTAAGTATCATAATTTTTTTGCTATTTATGTGTGAAACAATATAGATTTTATTATGTTCTAATGAATGAAAATAAAATGAGTCAAATATGTGACCTCCATTTGAGTTGTGGGATGAGCCATTAAACAATATAGTTCAAAAGAAAGGGATTATATTTATCAAGTGTAAGTTGACATTTTTTCAACAAAATAGAATCTTGGAATCGTGTATGAAGTATAATCAAGTCTCCACATGTGGGTTAAAATATAAGAAATATAAATATAGGAATAAAATAATCTACAAAATTATGTGATATAATCTATGGAACAAAAGTGTAGTATAATTCCCTATGTGAGACCTCGTTACATATGAGAGATATATACAAAGTGAAAACTCTATAATAAGGTATACTTAATTTGAGTTACTGGAATCATTAATATTATAGAATTTCAAGTTTCTTGTGTATAGAAAATACATACTCAACATAAACACAAATTTTACTATGCCTCAAGTAGGTGAATATAATATACACAATCATGAGATAAGGTATAGTCAATGGAGTACAATAGTATCATGCTTAGTTTATTAAGAATATTTTAGAACTATAAGCATATTAATATATTTTATGCATGTGGACATTATGTACATAGTACTACATATATTATGTGGAAAATATATAAATAATTTATATGAATAAGTATACGTCATTGCCCCATATAACATAGCATATCTTTGATAAAACTAAGCATTATAAAAATATTTCAAATATAAAAATAAGTAATAAATAAAAATATAACAACACTAATGATGAGGAGAATATCAAACAATCCTTCCTATCTTCCCTCCCCTCTTCCCCTACACACATCTAAAATTAGTGCATGAATACATACATATATAGAATTACATATTAGATATTTAGTTATAGTGTAGCATAATGCCCGATAGCTTTCCTTGTTCCATATGGGCAAGGTGTAAATAGTGGAAACCCAAATGTGGTATATTGAAATTGAGCAACTATTAAAAATTTAATCATAGAAACAAGTTTCTCATGTAAAGAAAAAATATACATAAAAAACACAAAAATGTATTATGTACCAAGTTCTCAATATAAAATATGTAGTCATGGGATTAAGTTTCCCTTGAAATACAAGACTATCATGCCAAATTTATTGGAAAAATATAAAATGTGTAGAAATATTAATAAGGAAGTACAAGAACATCACACCAAATTTATTGAAAACATATAAAATGTGTAGGAGTCGTAATAGCTTTTCACCGTGTGGACATTATGCATATAGTACAAAAATATTAATATTGATATGCTCCTATGTGGAAAATATATAAATAATGAAAGGAACAAGTATGTGTCCTTATCTCAAATAAATGCATATTGTAAAGCATGAAAATATAGGAAAAAATAAAAAATAAATTTGCATCATATAAATCTTGACACCATAAAACCCAAGATACCCATAAACCTAGTCATTATAGAAAAAAAAATAGATCTAAATAAATGAAAACAAGAAGGATAACACCAATGATAGAGTAAGAACATTAAACCAAAAAAATTAATCGGGTGATAAATGCACATTATGCACGAAGTAATAATTCTAAACACCTTAAGCATTTTTTTATTTTTATGTAAACACTAATAATAGAGTGAGAACATCAAACAAACAAAAGGATATATCAACGATACAGAGCATATAATAATTATGCACAAAGTAAGAATTCTAAACCCCTTAAAGTATAAATCCATGTATTTATGTGTACATACATTTATATGTACATCATCCAACCAACGTAGTTTACAAATAATAATATAAAAGAAACAAGTATTAGAATTTTTTTTAGTGGATCGTCAATATAAACAAAAATATAACAAATACAATATAAAAGGAGTTAATATTTGTGTTGATAATAAAGTGTAGTCACAAAATAACGCACTTACTATTACATTAATACCGTCGAGTATGTTATTTTATAAATGGATCTTGCATAATAAAATTATTCACTAGTGACCCATCCTTTAGTCTTGTAATTAGCTAGTCGTGTGTCATTGTTGTCTATCCGGTTCTACGTCACTTGTCATTGTAGTTTTGGGCATCTTGTAGGGTGTCTCAGGTGTCGTAATTTTCTCATTTTTCATCTTTAGATATATTCTGGGGTTCCTAGGATTGCACTTTGGGGCACCCTAGTCTGTGATTTTAGGCTCCCGTGTCATCATAATTTATGGTCTTAATTTATTTGTTTGAGGTCGGTCTTAATGGTTACCCTATGCATTCCCCTAGGTCATAGTCAACAGTTTTGGGTCACTAGTGTCGAAATTTGAACAAGAGATTCTGAATAAACATAGCATACTCACTACATTATGGGCAAACATATCACTATCAAGGGAAACTATCTACTAAGGTAAGGGACTACATTTGGGCATCTTCTACATCTGCATCACACAAGCATAGGGGAAAAGGGTTGTATTATTTATATTCCATCCACCATTTGCATTTTACATCTAGTTATTTCCCCTACTATCGCGTCATTGGCGCTAGGGAATACTATGCACAAAATTACACACACATGTACATAGAAGTACATGGCATCCAAAATGTAGCACAACGCTTAGTCATAAGACCACTAGTTTGGTAGATGAGGTCAGTTGGACTTATTCATATGCATTTTTATTTCTTAGGAGTTGATGCTTTAAATAGGTTTTTGTTGGTAGATCTTCATGTGACAACTGCAAAGGCATATGTGACATTATTGTGCCACTTGTGCGACATGGATGAAGGTATTGCAAAGATATTGTGACGCTACTGAATTCAAGTTCTGAGATTTTGTGTAGTCTACATCACCCATATTATAGACCAAGGCACCCCGGGGTGCCTCAATACCCTCCTAGGCACCTTAGTATAGATGAACGTCTAGCTTTTTCCCTTCCCGAGGCCATCGGTCATAGCTTTGCTAGTACGCATAATGTACTTGCTACAGTCCAACACATAATGAGGTAAGTTAACTTAAGGTTAGTACCATATACCTCTTATTTATATTATTTCAATATATTCAAATACTAAAACAAAATAGCTAGATGTATCATTTCAATATAAAGACTTAGTTTCTATTAGATCAACTCATAAAATAGCTAGAAAAACCCTATTTTTAATTAATCATAAAGTATACCTGAATTCTATGAATACAAATATGAAAATGGAAGCTTTACAGAAAGGTTATTCACTCCTTTAATATCATCTTTCTTGATATATATATATATATATATATATATATATATATATATATATATATTATAGTGACTATCCAAAGAATAAATTTCCAATACTTCTTTCTTTTCTATTATTATTTAGCAATTGATTTGGATTGATGATGACATTGAAGTTGTGATTATAAAATTAATTAATATAACTTTATATTATAATTGATTAAACAATATAATTTTAAAAATTATAACGTCAAATTGAAGAAAAAGTATAAAAACAATTAAATAAAATGGAAGAATAATGTTTAACCTAAATGATTGAGACACATTTCTAATGCAAAATAGTTCAAAGTTTTCACATGTGATTTAAATAAACTTTAAATTTTCCATAAACCTATGTATGTCAAATGAAGTTTCAAAGGTGATGACACCTTTTCTATATTGCCCTTAAAACTATGCACATCACTATATTAATACAATGATGTAAATGTGTGTGAAACCAATTATAAAAATCTATTTTAATATTTTTATGTACAGAAAAATTTATATTTAAAGTATTGTAAACTTTGAAAAACTTAGAAAATACTCAAACTTTCAAGAAATATTTGAAGATAGTGGATTACAACTTACTATTTGACTATTTATTTTACAAGATTATGGAATAAATTCTTTTGGTGAATGCAGGATTCTTGGACTTTGAAAATATATATATTGTTTCTTAATATGAGTGTCTTTCTTCAAACCTACTTACAATTAAAATTTTTTTGAAATGAAAATTATATAAGTGAATTGTTTCATTATGATGTTATTACTGTTGGATTGATACTTAGACAATTTGAGTATTACATTTTGATCAATAGATAATGGACTATGTGGATATTTGGACTTCGAACATGCTTTGTGATTTATATTTTTATGCATTAGATGGCGATAATAGACAAGTTATATATGTCGATTTGCGATATTATGATTTTATACTAACATGTCATATTTTAGATGCATAGCCTATGTTGGATTTTTTGAGTAGAATTATGATTTTATGGATGCCAAAATCGAATTAATTGTATGATGTTAGATGATAGAATTGCTAATTTCAGATGATGATTATTGATTTTTATATGTATATTTGTCTCGATGTTGTTAATACAACCGTAAGGCCGAGAGGTATTTTGTTTGTGTTGTAGGACATTTTATCACATACATCGAAAGGGGATAGGGGACCAACCACGGAAGGATGTCGGGTGTTGTGCAACATGGCCAAAATTTGACAACTTGTGTAATGTTATGTTGTGTTGTTGCATACCTAGTTAGGAGGTTTCCCATGGGGGTGACCTCACATGTGTGGCCACAGGGGTAATGTTTATGTTATTTAATTTTGTGTGTTTTATTTTTTGTTATGTATTTAATTATTGGAAATTTTAGTCACTTTAGTAAAGAATTATTAATTTGTCTTAATTAACTAATCCAACTTAATTTGTTTTTTTATTATTGGTAAATAGTTTTGAAGGGAATATACCCTGTTACAAAAAGGGCTCAATAGCCAAATAAAGCTATATAGGAACAAAAAAGAGGATCAAAATCCAGATAAAACACTATGTCCAATAGTAACCAAAAGATAGTTACAAGTAAAAAACAAAACAAAATAGAAACTGCAACAATACAACAAAAAAGCAACATAGAAGCAACAAAAAGACCTAAATAAAGCAACTAGAATGATGCCCTCTAGCCCAAGGGAGATTACTTCTTGGAAGCTTTGTCGATCCTAGATTGGATTGTTTGCAGTGAAGTGAACAATGCCAAAGTGGTGATGTGCGTGGGGTCAGTTGCGTCACTTCGATATGGTCTAGCTTCTCTCTTTTTCAGTCCCCCAAATAGTGTCAGGGATCCCGCTAAGCATGGTAATGCTTCGAACATGCTACTCTAAGAAGTCACTAATGGCATTGAAGATAGCCATGTTATGATCATGCCTGTCTTTGGCTCTCCCCAATCTATTGTCCAAAGAGTTCAATTTCTTGTAAATGTCAGCAATCTGATCCTTCCCATTATCAGTATCATCATCAATTTTTCTTTTCCTTTCTACTTGTCCATGTGATGCAGGTCTTATTTAACTACTTCATCTCTTTCTCCAGAGATTCCAACCTATGAGGTATGTTATTCCCCTCCTGATGTAGGGCCGTATCCAAGCCAACATTACTAATATGTAGCAAATTATGTGCAACTTCTAGCTCTTTGGTGCTTCTAAGAACCCGGGCAGAGTGAGGGATGTTAGTTTTGGGAAGTTTTGGATTCTTAGTCTTGGGTTTGGAAGAGGTTTCCATAATGAGAGTGGGAGCAGTGGAGGTAGTGATGTGCGGATCATTGGGAGAGGACGGGAAGCTAGGGAATTTGGAGACATAGAGCTTATGAAGTAGGAAGATGAGGCCCTGATGGAGAGGGATAACATGAGAGTGCTTCTAGAAGTCCAAAATGGAGCGCTGAAGGGAATTTAGTAGGTAATGCAGGAAGTAGACCAAAAATTTCCTTCTAAAGTGATTAAGAAAGACTAGGTGCTTGACAGGGATAGTTTTGTAGTGCCCTTCCAGAGAAATGTACCTAACCATCATTTTTGTAACTTCATCAAATGGCTTGGGGATAGAGCTTACCCTAACACCCATAGAAAAAAATTTGAGCTCCTCTCCCTCTTTAGAGAATTTCTTAGCCTCAGCAGCCCTGTCAATCCTTTTGTTGAAAAAATGATATCCCTCCAACTCGAGGCCTGTTGCCTCAACAATCAATTCTTCATTAATAGTAACACAGTGACCACCATATTCCACCTTTCTATCTATCCATTCCAACTTAATTTGTTAACTAAAATAAGGATGTGACAATTGGATAGTTATGACGGTAGATGGTCCTTGAAATCTTGTGGATGTAGGTTAGATTTGTGTTGGTTTTTGTGTTATGTACTCTTCCCAACTTCAAAATTTGGATTTTTGACTTGGGAGGCCTTTATGGAGGCTTGTCAGATAAGCTAATCTTGTCCCATGCCTCTTAAATTTACCCAACAACCCTACCTCTGGTATGAGGAGTTAAATTTAGACATTTTAGATTATAAAAGGGTGAAAACAATTGCACTTTCCTACTTACCACAATAAATTTTTCCTTCGAAGACTTGGTGTGCAAGTTTGAGTGTCATGTGGGCTTTTCATAAGACTTACATGTTCATTTATTGTCTTGGGCATGGTGTTTGACTTGTGTGTTGGAATGGAGGGATGATGAAGTGGCATCCTACATGGAGCCACCTCATCATCCTCACCTTCCATTTCTATTTATTGATGGAATTTGATGGATTTGGGGTTACTTGTTCATTTTATTTCTTTGGCACTAAAGAGAGAAGATTAGCATTGCCCGTGTGTAGGAAATATGCTTTTAGAAGTTGAAACATAATCCTTTTCTTTTTACAATGACACATATAGCAAGAAATAATTTGTTCAAGTATCGCATCACAAACAAAAAAATGCTTGGTTTTTGGGCGTGAATTTTTTTTGGGGCATGACACTTGGTATCAGAGCAAGGTTTACAATGCTCAAACTTCAGGGATGGTTGAGTTAGTTCCAAAAATAAAGAAGTATGTGTGTACTTATATTGTGCAATCTTGTAAACTATTGTTACAACACTTTTAGAAATGTGTAATGATCTAGTTATTTGTATCAATGCGCCATTATAAACCATGATTTTTTTATATTTTCTATATAATAATTCATATATGAGTTCCTTCCCCTTTTTGTTTCAAAAATACGTTATGAAACCTATAAGAGTGAAAATTAGTTGTAATTGGAGCTTTACTTGCACTTGTTTGGGAGTAGAAGTGGACTCATTTGTTCTATATACCTAAACAACCCTAAATTAGTGGAAAAAAGCCTAGTAGAATCAAGAAATTATAAGCTAATAAATTATTTAAAGCATCGTGAAAATGATCAACACGAGAGTAAACAAAAGAAGCTAAAACTTGTATAACCCCTTTTAAAGTAAATCAACAAGATGTTCGTAACTTGGTTAACAATAAAAACGAAAATCATTGTAAATGAACCTTCGAGAAATATAAATAAGTATGCATAACAGTGTCTTGTGCTCGTGTATTGTGAACCCAATAGGGGCTAAGAACATAATAGTGTTAAACAAAATTAAAGAGATCAAATGTTTAGACCAAGGTAATAAATGAGTAAAGTAAGAAGTGAGCTCCAAAACATGTAACTATAGTTTAAAGGATGAGAAGAAGTAGTGTAATGAATTATAAGAGGACCTTAACAAGTAATTATAGCTTAAAAAGGAATCAATGTAAGATGTAGAGAAAATGGAATAAGCAAATCAAAAACCTAGTAGTAACGCTAATTGGGAGTCATGTAATCTTATTAGGAGTTTAACAACCTAGCTTTAAGTAAGAAATTTGGAGATATAACGATAAATAATGAGACTTAGAATAAAATATGGAAAGATAAGAGGAAATTACGAAAGTAACCCCATACAATTATAAAAAGGAGTAAGGATAAGAGTATTGATAACATTAAATGGTCTGAGAAGGAGATTATGATTTATCTTTGAGCAAGTGATGAAGTGACAATAAGTTAAATCTTGGACTAAATTAAAATTAGGGAGTGGTAAGAAAAATCAATCTCCAAATGATAAGACAAAATGAAAGGGTAGTATAAGATTTAAAACCCCAATTGATAGTAATCTAGAGAAAACAAGTAAATAACAGTGAAAATTAGAATTTTTAATGGGGAAAATAATTGGTTGTGACACAAAAAAATTAATGGGATATATCTAGGCATGCTAGAACCACCTTTATTAAATAATTCAAGCATAAGGATAAGAAGGATAAGTATAACAATTATGGAAGATTAGAAGTTAGTAAACAAATGATAAGTTAAAATTCTAATTACGATTAATGAAGGAAATACCTCATAAGTATAGATAACAAGAAGTTAATCAATGAATTAACTCAAAAAAATAAGTTACCTATGCTTTAGGAAACCTAGCAAGTAGAATAAGCAAGTTCTCGAGTAGATTAGGAACTGTCAATCTTCACCGAAATTGATAAATTGATAAATTGATAAGTACTCTTGTAACTTTGCATGTAAGGTGATCTTAGTGGCCTTGTAAATAGAAAACATTGTGTTAGGTAAGTAGGGTATAACTAGATTGATTCCTATAGGAAACCCTAGTTAGTAATACATTTATAATTTGGACCTTGGATGGTATTTCATGGATCCACAATTTAGATAGAAGAAATACCTATATTTGGTAGAGGTTACTTATAATAAAAAATTTCATAGTTCCATCGACATCGCTCCCTATCGGGCCTTATCTGGAAGAGAGTGAAAAACACCTCTCAAAGTAGGGATAAGACTAATTAATAGACATCGATGGACTTGAAATGTTGCAGAGATGAAATAAAAGATCTCTCTCATTCAACATCACCTAGAGGCACAAGATAGGGGAAAAAAGTATATGGAAAGAGGAATGATCAAAAATTTGAAGTGGATCATGGGTATTCCTAATATTTAAAGCCCCGCGAGAAGCCCATCTATTACGTAAAAGATCTAAGCTAGCTCCAATATTTGTGGGTCCATTTGGGATCTTGGAGCTAATTGGTCCCATAGCCTCTTGTTTAGCTTTGCCACACCTATTCTAGTGACTTCAATGAGGAATATGAGTCTAAGGGGAGAGGGATGTAGTTCCCACACCTCTTCAACCCTATTTCATTATGTCATATTATCTTGGATCGATTGATACTTAGACAATTTGAGCATTACATTTTGATCGAAGTAGATGATGGACTATGCAAAATTTGGACTTTTGACATGCTATGATTTATATTTTTATGCACTAGATGGCGATAATAGACAAGTTATATATGTTGATTTGCAATATTATGATTGTATACTAACATGTAATATTTTAGATGCATAGCCTATGTTGGATGTTTTGAGTAGAATTATGATTTTATGGATGCCAAAATTGAATTAATTGTATGATGCTAGATGATAGAATTGCTAATTTCAGATGATGATTATTGATTTTTATATGTATATTTGTCTCGATGTTGTTAATATAACCTTAAGGCCAGAGAGGTATTTTGTTTATGTTGCAAGACATTTTATCACATACATCAAAAGGGGATAGGGGACCAACCATGGAAGGATGTTAGGTGTTGTGCAACATGGCCAAAATTTGACAACTTGTGTAATGTTATGTTGTGTTGTTGCATGCCTAGTTAGGAGGTTTCCCATGGGGTGACCTCACATGTGTGGCCATGGGGGTAATGTTTCTCTTATTTAATTTTGTGTGTTTTATTTTGTGTTATGTTTTTAATTATTGAAAATTGTAGTCACTTTATTAGCAATTATTAATGTGTCTTAATTAGCTAATCCAACTTAATTTTTTAACTAAAATAAGGATGTGACAATTGGATAGTTATGAGGGTAGATGGTCCTTGAAATCTTGTGGATGTAGGTTAGATTTATGTTGGTTTTTGTGTTATGTACTCTTCCCCAACTTCAAAATTCGGATTTTGACTTGGGAGGCCTTTTTGGAGGCTTGTGGGACAAGCTAAGCTTGTCCCATGCCTCTTAAATTTACCCAACAACCCTACCTATGGTATGAGGAGTTAATTTTAGACTTATTTCTGCATTTTGGATTCTAAAAGGGTGAAAAATGCACTTTCCTACTTACCACAATAAATTTCTCTTTCGAAGACTTGATGTGTAAGTTTGAGTGTCATGTGGGATTGTAATAAATCTTTCATGTTCATTTATTGTCTTGGTCATGGTGTTTGAATTGTGTGTTGGAATGGATGGATGATGAAGTGGCATCCTACATGGAGCCACCCCATCATCATCACCTCCCATTTCTATTTATTGATGGAATTTGATGGATTTAGGGGTTACATGTTCATTTTCTTTCTTTATAAGCTCTATAGGGAGAGAATTAACATGGCATGTGTGCAGAAATATGTTGCGGAAGTTAAAACATAATCCTTTTCTTTTTCAAATGACGCATATAGCAAAAAAATTTTTGTTCAAGTATCACATCAAAAACTTATACAATGTGTAATGCCACGCTGGGCATGAGGTTCCTTTTCTGCGGCCTGCCTGGCGTGAAGGAGAAGCTGTTCCGTGGGAGGGTGCTGTTTTGTTCTTTTTGGCAAGTGGTGTGTGGTTGGGCGCCTCCACCAACTATCTTCATTTTTCAAACATACTAACTGTCACCAACCTACCATAATTTATACCCTGTCACCTCATTTTGACCTGCTCCTCCTTGGCGTGTTCTGGACAGTGGATTCATTGATGGTGAAATGAAGGTCTGTCACCTGACGTTGCAAGGGTGGGTGTGGGTCTCCAAAAATCATGTTGTACAGGCAGCTTCAGTGGAGCGCAGAACTGAAATTCTCCTCGGAAAGTGCCGTGAGGAAGTTTTTGGTGATTTGCAGCAGCAGCCACACAGGTAGAGAAGAAAACTTATCTCGTAAAATCAAGGCCCGAGAGAGAGTTGAGTGTGGCAAATACTGCTACAGGGCAAGCCAAAGGAACCGTTGGTGTTGATCCTGATGTTCTGGTTGCACGCGACCACAGTCGAGACCAGTTGTTGCAGAATCTTGCAGCTGTAGTAAAAGAACGAGGTAAAGTTTTAGTTGAGCTGTCTTGCCCTTTCATTTTGGAAAGTCACTTCTGTCCAGGTGGTGAATTTGACATGGAAGAAGCTCGATCAAATCTTGAGGCAAGTTTTGCAATGAGGCTGAGATTGCGTTCACTGCTGTTTCTAGTTCTGACCAGAAGTTTCAGCGCCTAGCCCATGGGTTGATATGGTGGTTATAGATGAAGCTTCAAGCTAGGGAAGTAGGCGTGTTACCTCCACTTTCTTTGGGTGCCACGAGGTGTGTTCGAGTCGGGAATCCACAGCAAATGACCTGCACAGTAAGTAGCCAGGTGGCAGGTGTGTTACAATGTAGTGGAAGCCATTGTGGGTGCTTCCAGCAAGCAGGTCATCCATCTACGTTGTTATCTGTTCAGTACCAGCTGCATCCTCAAATTCGGGATTCTCCTTCAAGACATTTTCATCAAAATCGAGTAAGTGACAGTGAGAGTGTTACCAGAAGACCTGATGAAATTTATTGTTAAGTTTCTCTATTGATTTCTACTGTCTTACGATGTAACTCATGGAAGAGTATCCCATGGAGGCGGATCTGTTTCAGATCAGAATATTCATGAAGCACGTTTGCTTTGCTGTAATAATGGTAGAAGCCTTGTTGAGCGCTCCAACAAGCAGGTTGTCCAACTTCCTTATTATCTGTCCAGCATCGACTGCAAGCCTTGCCTAACTTATGTGCTGAGTACTACTAGGGCCTGCCCTTATGACGGGTATTTGGTTTCTGATACAGATTCGAAGGCTTTGCAAGAGGAAAATCCGGTACTGGCTGATGCTATAGGCCATGTGACAGTTCATTGCCTGTACCACAAGAGCGGCTGCACTTGGCAAGGGCCTCTTTCAGAGAGTATGGCTCATGGTAATGGTTACCAGTATGGTTCATCCCCTGTCGTATGTAATAGATGTGGCACCCAGATAGTTCGCCGAAAAGTACAAGAGCATGCTCAGAATTGCCCTAGGAAACAGGGCCAGGTTCAACAACAAGAAAATGCTCCTCAGGCTCAAGGTGGTGCAGTTGCAGCAGTACACACTGAGCAGAATCAAGTGGTACAAGCTGGAGTTCAACAATAACCAGCACAAATAGCATCCCAAGTCCCACAAGCTCCAGTTTCTCACCCCCCCAGCTTATCATCCCAGACTTGCTCAAGTTTCTCGAAAATAGTTCAATGTCACGGCATCCCCTTGATATTGTAAAATGAGGCTTTAACATTTACCCCATCAGTATATGGGCAGAGATGCACATTACGGACTATACAATTGATTTTATGAAGATAAGAGCATGGCCATTAACAGAGTTTGGACCTTCAAAGCAGTGAGGAAGGGAAGTTCTTGCTGGTTGGAGTTCTTGTTGCAGGGCCGTCCATCTTGTTATCGACTGCGGGAGCTTAATCAGGCACGATATTCTCTATACCATTGATTCTTATGCTGTTATTTAACTGAATCATTAAATAACTCTACTCTTCATATAAATGTCTCGTGTGATGGTATGCTGTTTGGTTTCCACTTCCCTTGCTCGTTTGTATTTTTTTTGGCATTAGAAATGATTGCGCTGGTTGAAGCCTTTATATTGTGTTCTGGGTTTTAATAAATATTAGTTGGGTGAACTTTGTTCTTAAGCCTAATAAAACAAAAGAGGTGGGGGTCCTGTAACGAAAATTCCCGAGTTCTTTGTGTTGGTCTCACGATTTGAATGTTTTATCCAACATTGTCGTTGGACTCGACCTTATAGTTCCTGTTTTGTTCTTATTCTTGTTTTGGTTCGAGATCTGTAGTTCTGGTTTATGTTGGGTATTTGTGAAATAGTGATTGAGTACTGCGAGTGCATTGTGTATAGGTAAATGATGCTATTCCTGTCTCTATCCTTTTCTTTTAGTTGTTTTAGGTTCTAGCAACCCTTTTCGGTTGGCTTAGTGTGTGCTTAGCTTGACTGATCTTTGAAGTGAGCCAAGTTGATACTACTCTCAACTAGGTTAGTTGCTTTTGTTTTTGTTTTGAATCGCTCGAAGAAATACTTTTATTCTTCGAGTGTCATGGTTGATCGTCATAATTTGATATCAATTCATGTTCACCATTTGGAGATTGTTGTCTTTGGAATCACCTTCTCTCCCTTGGTGACTGTTGTATGTTTTGAGGAATGTAGCTGATCCTATGGAATGTCTTCTTTTGACGATACTCACTTTTCTTTTGGATAGCTTAAAATGTCAGAGGAAATACTCTTTCTTACCTTGATTTTGTTTCACACATGTTGGAGGATACAAGATCTACTTGATCGTTAGTGAGGAAGTTTTCAAATCTTAAAATTGGGATGTTGGTTTTATGCGTAAGAAATTACTCTACGTTTTGCTCCGTAAAGATGCTTAAATTTCATTCTTCTTTGACTTAGAGGTTGGTGTGTTTGGAAACTCATTGGTTGATTGGTTTTTGTGATGATCGTTGTGATACGACCTCCTTGCTGTCGTTGTAGTAGAATGGTTATGTATTAACCAGAAAGGTTTAAGTCAACTTGTTGTTGACGACAGATCCTTTGGAAGCTATGTATCCTGTGTTGTGTTCTTGTGAATGATTGAATAACCCTCCTATAAGATTTATAATGGTTATGTTTGGTCTTTCCAATTTTGTCCTTTTTCTTAAGACACCCTCATGATTAGAAGAAAGTTTAATAGAAGGATTGTTAGGATAGGATGTGACCCATACGAGGTCATTTGTGTGCTTCATCCCTTTTCTTTCCAATAAATTTATTCGTGCATCGGCATAAAATTAGTCATTATAGGCACATCATCTTAATATTAATAAGTCATGTTGGTTTAGATATTCTCATGTCGATTGATTTTTGGGATCTTCCAGTGGCATAGTGAATCCTTGGCTTGGTGAACTAACTTAAACCAATAGGGACAGATCACGTTTGAAATTAATTCTCTTCTTGTAATTGTTTCTGTTTCGAAATGTTATCTTGTTAAAATGACGGTCATTATTGTGATATG
This sequence comes from Taxus wallichiana var. yunnanensis, assembly GCA_018340775.1. Lineage (NCBI taxonomy): Eukaryota > Viridiplantae > Streptophyta > Pinopsida > Cupressales > Taxaceae > Taxus > Taxus wallichiana. Next base: position 23,778,696 of record CM031241.1, on the reverse strand, counting down.
GGTGAAATTCACTATGATGTTTAGTAACTGATCCTATGAGAAAATGATAATTAAATAGAGTTAGTGCCGTCCCTTTTTATTCAGACATTTTATGCTATTGGACAACTCTTTAATTGCTTTTGTTTAGACTCTTAGATTATTTTTTTATAATCAACGGTGCTTTTCTTCCTTGAAACAGTTAGATAACAACATATTGTCTTAATGTTATAGCTTTTATCGTGCTCGCTTCTTGCGAACTGACATCTCGCTAACAAATGTGTAGAGGATTTCCTAAGTAGAAAAGAAAAAAAGAGAGAGAGAAAAAGAAACATGTGTAGAGTGGTTTCCACCTTCTTAGGAATCTATTTGTTATACGAATGTTTTCCTTTGCTTTAAAACATTGGTATGGAAATTGTGGAGACTATTTAGAAGGCATTGCATTATAATTTTGTATTGTTCTCATGTAGGTTGTTATCGTTTGAAAGTCAATTTGAGAAATATTATTGTCAATAAGATTAAATGAACTTGTTTTGATATGTGTATCCTTTGTTGAATTTTCACTTTTCAGAATAAGATTTATCCTTGAATTGTCAACCTAATTATAATTATCTAAAACTGAATCAACTTACATCACTTTGGTTACCTTTGGTCATGTGTCGTTTGGTAGAGGACTATGTTTTGAGCCTAGCAAAAAGAAAACAAGAGAAACAGATATACCTGGTGATCCCACTTAAACTAATCAACAATCTCTTATTGTGGTAAATCCTTAGAACGGTCTTAAGGTGAAATCAATGATTGAATTCTTGGAAGATAATAAAATTATAATAAATAGAAGGAACTTGACTAAGAAACTCTTCGATCTATCTTTCCCGTTGAAAAAGTAAACAGTCTACTTATGTCTATCTCTTCAAGTGAAGCCCAAGTGAAACCTTTAATAATTCTGGTTAGACTCTTGCCCCAATGAAATCCTTTTTTTTACCACTAATAAGATCTTAATGATGAATCCAAGTCTTAGACAGCCATGTACTGTAAAAATAAAATAAAATAAAAATATGACCGCTTAAAAGGGTAAAACATATATGTTTAAAAGCACAACGTTGAAAACAGTTTGATGAAGTTAAGAGCCTTGATAAACTAACTGCCTCCTAACCAATGAATAAGTTAATCAAGTTAATGAAGCAACCTCTTACCATCCAATAATTGGTTTACACTGTATATTAACATTAACAAGGTAGGGGAAAATTCTTCAAAGGGGACATGAATTTCAGATTCTCCTATCATGATTCCTCTGGGAAAAGTAAAGAATGTAAAAACACTTACAGCTAAAACATGAATCTAAAGAAACCTTCTGTGGGAAGACCTTGTTGTAAGACTGCATACTTTAGAAGAACCATTGTGTCCTTAGTGTGTGTCTCATGTTTATCTGTAACCAGTGTGGGTCTGTGTTGTGGAAAGCATGTCCTTGGTTGGTTGTATTCCCTAGAGAACTTGTGTAGTGTCGTATTATCTTCAAGCAAGTCAAAAAAAAAAATCCTGTCTTTTAATGTGTTGTTCGTGTGTGTGATTTTTGGGTCGTTACACAATGCTTGGTTTTAGGCGTGAAATGTTTTGGGGCATGACATGAATGATAGTTTAAATTATGATGTAAACTATTTATCTATGATAGATTTATTTATTCTATTTTTAAAAATAAATAAGAAGAGTAAAATGCATCATTTTAATTTACAAACTCTAATTTAAATTTGATCTATGTAAAAATTAAACGTAAAAAACTCAACAAAAACTCCAATCCAATTGAAAAATATAAAAAACATTGCCAAACATCTAATCTAATATAAATATTCTAACAAAAATAAAAATCAACATTACAAAATAAAAACAATACAAAACTTTAGTACATATAAGTAAAGAGAGGCTATTATAAGATCTAACATTTTTTATTTGTCACTAATAATTATTGAAAGAACTAACATTAAATCTAAACTCCATCAACACCATTGTGTATTAGTAGTTGCTATCAACCCTTTCTAATGGTAAAATGTTGTATTATTTAAGATGTAATAATACACTATATTTAATGTAGGTTCAGATTTAAAATGTGTAATGGAAAGTGAGAATTGACTTATAAGTTATGATACTAATGAATATAAATACATGTACGTAAATATTTTCGCTAAAAAGTTGTTTAAAATCTCTATTAAATAGTTTTTGCTTTCACATTAAATAGTTTTAAATGTAGGGGTTTTAACAATTTAAAATAAATAATAAAAAGGAAATAAAATTTACAAGTTAGAAAGTGTAAAAATTCAATATATAAAAGCCACTCAATATAAATTGGCATGCTCTTTAAATTCTTTGTTTTTTTAGGTTTCACTCACAACCTCAATATCATGTTATTTTACATATAAATATCACATTTTGAAGTATTAATAAATAGAAATATCATGGTATTTCATATAAGATATTATGCTTAATTTTGAAATGTAGACATAATTGAAATAATAATCACATGTAATATGGTAAAGAAATATTATCCTAAAGAGACATCCGGTGAATTTTGATAGTGCAATGCTTCTAACTCCCCATTGCGTTTCTCCAATTTTTGTACTTGTTGCTTCAAGTAATTCATGTAATCTATCATTTCTAGCAACACTGCAGCTCTTCCCTTCTACACAAATAATAGGAGAAAATTACACAATTTGTACATATTTAACATTTTTCTTAATTATTTTATGTTATTTTGTGTATAGTTAATAAGAATATGTTATTTTATTGTCAATATATAATTGTTTTCATAACATCCATATTACATAAGTTTCTATTAACCCAATTTAGAGTTAAATTGACTTTAAATACTCTAGTTTTAACACTAAAAAACACATTAGAATTACTAAATAGCTGATTTTTAGCAGTCAATCAATACCAACACGAGAGTTGTTTAAGCTCTTTCTTAAGTGCTGACTATCAAGATATCAAAATGCTATTTTTTTGTATGGTAAATACCGTGTTTACCATAAATTATACATTTACAGTACAATGCAAACTAGTAATCTAACATTTATTACTGCTACACTTTACTTACTATAATACATAACTTAACATATGAAAATAAATTGTTGCATCATGTTTATACGAGTTGAACTTTTCAACTGAAATGACATAACATATATGTATGACATAAATATTATAAAAACAGACTGTATACACACAAAAAGATTCATCTTGGCACGAAAATCTCTTTCTTGGCACCTTGGGATCTATAACTTTAAGTAGATCATTAGGATTGAAAATAAAGAAATACATACCTTGGGATTTATGGATAGGAGTTGACGTAGAGCAGAAAATATCTCCTTCATCTCAGCTCTTCTTTTACGTTCAGCAACCATGTGATGAATAGCAACTTTGTCATGATCATTGTCAATATTTATTGCAACTCTTCCACTAGTACCATTGGTATTAATGTTAATGTTGTGGAAACGACTGGTTTTGTGATTGTTGATGCAATTCAACAGTCGTATGCACCGTTTGTGTAACGATTGGGAGGTGGAATTCAGATTGTGAGGCGTAGTTATGCCCTTCCATTCCACAAAATTTGAGCTGTTTCTCTCAGATCTGAACACGGCGTCTTTCCTTACACCAGTATTCGGCCATGCAATAACATCATTTACAGATTCAAAGAGCACGGGTTCTTCAATGTTCTGTAATGAGTAAAATTGGCATTCCGGCAAGTTGTACATAAAATTCTTCTCGAAATCAGCAGAATATTGGGGACAAGTTACCTGAAACTTAAACTGAATATTGGGGATTAGTAAATCACAGATCTCCCAAAATTCAAAAATAAATTAAAAGCGGGACATATACAAAAATATACACTTACAGAATCCATGGCCGTGCCGTCAAAAGACGTTTCTAATTAAGTTATTGCCGCTCAGAAGAAGACAAATTTGGACTTCAATTCTAGAAAAAGCCAGAGATAAAGCAAGCTGAAAGAAAGTGGTGATGTTAAACAAATCAGATCGAGGAAATGGATTTTTAAGGATGGAAAAGAAAGGGTGGTTTTCCCATGACCGTGAATGCCTGGCCCATGATCGCTACTTGTTTACATTATTTCACGATATTCTTCGGGCTAAAACGCACGTTATGTAATACATTTGATACCCTATTAATATATAGATTGGATGTCATTTTCTAAACATGAAGATAATCAATTCAAACAGATAACCCATGTCCCACTAAAATATATAGTTTCGAAGTATTTATTAGAATAATATTTAAAGTTAGTTCTGAAATCTATAGTTGAAATATTTATTGGAATTATATTTAACGGTGGTTGTGAATGGTTAGTATTTATAATTGTATAGGTATTTATTATGTTGACGGTATTGACATTATTGTACGATTCTTTATTGAAAAATGTTGATTTTTTTATAGTAAAATTTTTGTTTCATAGTTTTATTTTTCATTGAGAACGTTTTCCGTCAAAAAAGAAAAGCCTTGACATTACATCTCACATTTTCATCACTACTAGATTTATTATCATTCTACTTTGTAACAAAATATTACATTTCAGTTTCAAAAACTTAATATTGTTTGTGGTGTTGATGACACAATCCATGACCTCCACGTCTTGTGTTACCATCATTGAACTAAGGAAAGCACATTCTTAAGTAAAACTTTTGTTTAAGTGTCGAAGATTATTATCTAAGGTAAATAAAGTGTGCTGGAATACTTGTTGAATATTAATATGCTCATCCACACGTCCGAATCTAGATGCGCTTGTAATGATGTAAACTTTACTCCAGCCTTTTCCAGCTTTGTTGCATTGTATTTTTCAAGAAAATCTTGACCCCTCTTTGCTAAATAAGGGTAAAAAAGGTGGAATTGTTGCAACCAGGTTTTTGAAGGTAGTTATGATTGTTTCAAGGTAGGTTCAATGCCTACGTTTGTCTTCCACATGTAAGGAGTATAAATATTTGTGTATGCAACATAACAAATGTTATTACTTGTCTATTCTCTTAGTATTGAAATAGATGTTGTTTCCTATGTACTTTCTTGATATGCACATCATCACTTGAAATAAAGATAGGCAAACTATTTGAGGCTTAACAATTGTTTTTGGGAGAAAAAAAGATTTTGTTTTCGAGCTTCACAATACCAATTTTTATTTAGTGAACATTAGGTAATATTAATATTTTTGTCATTTTGCATGGTAATTTTGTCTAGAGTAATTGTGTATTTTAGTTATTTATTTTGTAAATAAAAACTAATTTATGCATTTATTGTCATTGGCAAACATGTATAGTATTCTATGGTATTAAACATTTGATATAATGAGGTTCATCATTTGCTACTAGTGAAAGGAAATAAATAAATATTTGAGTGAGCTAAATAGGCCACAAATCTTCCTAATGAGCCTCATCGTGCTATGGAAAAAAAGAGGTGCACATGATTTGTAATTATATAGAATTGATAACTAGTTATGGTATTTTTCTAGATCTAAGAAAATACTCTTTAGTGCTAGAAGCTTTGAAAATTTTGAAGAATATTAAGCAAATTGAGAAAAACTCAATGTTAAAGTACATGTGTTACTACTCCTATTATGTCAATGTCTACAAAGATAGCCCACTTTGCATGTGGTGTCATTTAGTAAGTTTTTCAAGTAATTAAAATATACATTTATTAAGATTCGTTGCAATCTCAAGCTCGTGTAATCATTGATAGAATTGTGAGTCTCACTTGCATATATATTAGAGTGTTACACATGAGTAAAATAGGAAAAATCAAGAGTGTAATGCCCACAAAAAATGACGTTCTAGGTACACACTAACACCTAACACTTATCCTAAAAATTATGACTAATTATTTTTGTTACAAGATAAAGGTAAAAGGATAAAACAGGTTACCAGGATGTTAATCACCTAGGGTACAACAACTAACTAACACCACTAACTCAACTTCTTGATTAAAGAATCAGATCTAGATTAAAGGTTAACATAATCTCAATTTACCTCTAAGGTCCATAATCGATTGTTCATTAGGAAGGTACCATAGATTAATTTACCTAGCTAACTGTTTTCTTCTCTTTAGTTAATGTTCAGTCCTGGAAAGGTTAACCTTTTGTTAATTTAATTAAACTCATAATCTTATTAACTTAGAGGCCTTTCTAATAACTACCTAAAGCTCGCTAAGAACTAACCATGGCTTACCACTCTATGGCAATTAAATGAACCCATCCCCATTTACACATACTATAAGGTTTTTAAAACAACATTTATTAAAAATATTCTCACCTAACAAAAGTAGGGTGAAACCTCCACCCTTAGATCAAATCAATCTTGGCCACTAGATCCTAGGGTTCCAAACTAGCCCTAAAATTCCTTATGAGTTTTTATTAAAGCCTTTCCTTTGTTCATTTCCCCTCATTTGGTCTATTTGTTTTGTTAAAATTGCAGGTTGGAGAGGAGAAAGCCATGGGAGAAAAAGAGGAAGAACTATGGAGGATTCTATAAGAAGATCTAGTTAAGATTAATTTATATTAAAGCTTTATGGTCGTTATTACTTCCATTCAAGGATTGGGAGGGTTATGCCTTTTACCAATCTGGTTTTGTTTCAACACTAAGTGTATTTGGGGTTTTTTATTTGGGGTAACCCAATCACATAAATATAAATGAAAAGGAAAGTTTTAAATCTTCGATTTGTATGTTGTATTGCTCAAATCCATGTGGGATTACTCATTTTTTGCATGTTAGTAGTCATTAGCTAAATTTTACAACTTATAAATTAGTAAAATCTAGTTAAATTTTCACACAGCGTAGATCCGCAGAGTTCTGTCATAAGTGGCAAAACCATCGCGCGAGAGAAGACCAAGTAATCCTGGGACCGCCACCCTACCTAGGTGACAAACCATGGACCGCCGCCCTACTGAGCGGTAGTTTTGAGACCGCCGCCTTAGCCTAAGTGGCGGTTATGGGACCACCGCTTTGCATAGGGCAGCAGTCATGTTTCTGAAAAATAGAACCTTAAATCCAAGGTTTTCTCAAAAACTAAAAGTTATTAAAAGGTACTAAATTACATTCTGAGCTTAATTTTGAACATATAGAGTTTCCAATTTTGAGATTTCATTCCTATTGTTCTTTTCTTAGTTAAAATTTATTCATTTAAAGCATTTGGAATCCAATAATATCTACTAGGTCTATTCCATTTTGTTCAACTAAATTTTCTTCCTATATCAAGAGTAAAAAGGAATTTCTATCTACTTCTAACATTGTTATAACCATTTCTAAGAAAGAAAATACTTTCAATTTGTTGTCTCTTCCATTCAATCAAATTATAGATTCAAAATACTACAATAAATTTATTTTCCACTCAAGTTTACTATGCATACAAGTTCAACCACTTACAACTTCTATATTTCATTCTTTCTCTTATACAATAAATAATTTCACAATGAAAGTAAACTTTCTTTTTCATAATGCAACTTCCAACTAAACTTTTACACAATATATCCATTTTGATTCTTTCCGTTTCCTTATTACATTCTAATGAGAAGGAAATTTCTTTCTTTACAATTCTAAAATGAACTTCTTCAAATATTAATACAACTTGTATTTCAACACTTCCTTTAAAGCATAAAGAAATTTACAATCTTCCACTTTGAGTGGGAAAACAAAAAGACTTCTCTCACTTCTCTCAAGAAGGTATCTCTTCAAGGACTCCAACATACTTCCAAGATCCTCAACACCAACAAGAAGGTTCCATCATGATTTGTTTGATTCACAACAAAATGGGGGGAGAGGAAATGCTCTCCACCCAACCAAGATATCCAATGAAAAGGAAAACCATCCTCTCCATTGGCCCCCGAGCCCCAACCACATTACAATGGGAGATGATTCCAACACATGGTAACAAAAACCTTCCACAACACAATAGTTGTTTCACAACCATTTCAACCACATTTCAATCAACAACAACACAAGAAAGAAGAACAACAAACAATAAAAAGTAAAGCTTAGAATGAAAGCCAAAGGAGCAAGACCTATGGGGAGGCCACTTATGCCTCCCAATGGGAATGGGTGCCCACCTTAAAACCTCTAATGCATATCTAAAATCCTCTACATACTCATATGCCTCCCTCAAGTACCCCTTATACCTCCCACATAATCTTATGCCTCCCTCAATCTCTTATGCCTCACTTATAATAGAAACAAGAAAAAAATGCAAGCATTCCTTATACAAGGTGGGGCACCCAACCCACACTCCCTCCAAACAAAAAAGGTAGACTCTTATACCTCCCTACATGAAAAAATCTCCCCATAGTCTCCTCCTACTCCAAACTTAGGCAATCTACCCACACCCAACAAGCATTCCAAAGAAAAAAATACCCAATAAAAGCACATAACACAAAATAAAGCATAACATAAGCAAGGTAAAGATCCTACCTTTCCATAGTAGAGCTTGTCCCAAGAGTAAGTCTGCAAGCTCCTCAAAACCAAGCATGCATCCACAAGCACTCCCAAAAATCCTCTAACTCTCCCAAAAACAACATCACAAAATGATCAAGTAACTCCCAAACAAGCAAAAGAACTTCAATAAATAGAAAAGAGAGAGGAGGATAAGGTGGCTCCATGTAGGATGCAACATCACTCATCCTCAACTCTACCTAGGAAGTCAAACCTCAAACCCAATGCACCATAAATTGGTGGGTGAGAGGAATGAAAAGTTACTTACATAAAAAAATAAGCCCACAGCCCCCCTAAGGACAAAATTAATTATTTGAAAGAAAGTGCAATAAACATTTCACCTTTTTATCTTCCCAAAACACCTAATGGGGTCTAATTTTTACCCCCAACCCATAGGTAGGGTTGTTATAGCAATTTGAGAGATGTGGGACAAGTTTAACTTGTCCCAAAAGCCTTTTAAATTGGCCCTTAAGGCCAAATTCGAGTTTTCCATCAAGGGTAGAGTGTACAACACTCAAGATCTCAAGCATTCAACACACAACAGAAAATCCAAGGGAAAATCAAGTCTAATAAATGAAATTATTTTGGTCACATCTTTCATTAGTTTAGGACAAGATTTATTAACTTTAATAAGACACTTATACCCACTAAGATAAAGGGGAAAACATACATCAAAATCTAAATAATTAAAACAAGTAACTTACATCACTAAAAGAACACATACTAACATTAATAAAAGAGAAACTAAAACCAAAGAAAACACATAACCCCTTGGTCATAATTTTCCCCTAGCCAAATAATTCTAACACACACACAATTACATGTTGCCATGGTGACCCTAGTTGAATTCATATAGAATTCCAATGTGGTTGGTCTCCAATCCCTCGATGTTTGTTGTGAATAATTTAACCTGCAAAACACATAAATACCTCCTTCGGCCTTGTGGCCGCATTAAAAAATCTATGCCAAAATATGCAGTATAAATATAAAATCATCTATATACAAATTAATATCATCTAGGAAATTACAAATCATTTACAAATTTCTAGCAACATTTCTATCCAACATTTCATCCATGTCAAAATGATCACAACATTAATTCAATTATCAAAGCCTACTCATGGTGATGAAAGTATATTGCATGTCAAAAATATATATAAATAACCATGTCAATAGTATATCAACATCAATATAAAATGTCTCTAATAATCCACATGCATCATATATGAATTGAAATCAACAACAGTCCAATATCTCTAACATCTAGTATCATGCTAAATAAAAAATCTACAATAATATCCATAAGTGTAGTTGATAGTATCGAAATCAATAACAAAAGGTGTCAAAGGGAAGTTAGCACTACATCCCCTTCCCTTTAGACTTGACGTCCTCCTAGAATTCACTAGAACAGGTTTGGGAACTGAACTCATAGTAAAGTAACATCCTCCCATGTAGTAGCAGTCTCGTCATACCTTGCCCACTGGACCCGAACCTAGTCAATCTCTCTTCCACGAAGGCTTAGAGTCCTACGTTTTATAATGGGGATGAGCTCCATCATCACCTTCCCTTGATCCTGCTCCTGCAATGTGGTCCAATCTAGCATGTGAGAAGGATAAAAAATATATCTCCTTTAAGCACATAAACATTAAACACATCATGGACGTGAGACAGGCTAGGTGGCTATGCTAGACGATAGGCCAAGGGACCGATGCACTCCAAGATCTCAAAAGGGCCCACAAACGTAGAAGCAAACTTATAACCTTTTCTATAACGGATAGAGATCTTATGTGGTTTGACACAAAGGAACACCTTCATGCCCACCTCATAAATACGACATGTCCTATGGTGGTCTGCATACTTCTTCTACTTTCCCTGCACCTCCAACAATCTTTTTCTAATCAAAACAACTTATTGCTCCATATCCTACAATAAGGCTGGCCCAAGAGAAACCCTGTCCTCTAACCTGTCCCAACTAAGAGGTGTCCTACACTCCCTACCATATAATGCCTGAAAAGGAGCCATGCCTATTAAACTCTGGAAACTATTATTGTAGGAAAACTCCATCAAGTACAGATACTCCTCCCATCTCAACTGGCGATCCATAACATACATCCTAAGCATGTTCTCTAGGATCTAATTCACCCACTCAGTCTGTCCCTCTATCTCAGGGTGATATGTTGTGCTGAAATTGATCCTCATCCCGAGAGCATGGTGCAAGGTGGTTCAGAAATGGGAAGTGTATAAAGGATCGCAGTTGTAAATGATCTTCCATGGAATCCCATGTAATCTAACAATCTCATCAAGATATACCCGTGCCACTGCACTAGCTGTGTAGGTGGTCTTCACCGGAGAAAAATGAGCCACTTTCATCAATTCATCCACCGTGACCATGATGGCATCGTGATGGTGTCTCGACATCTGTAAATGAACAATGAAGTCCATGGAAATGGTGTCCCATTTCTACTCTGGTATAGCATGAGGAAAAAGAAGGCCACCTAGATGCTAGTTCTCTACCTTCACCCTCTGCCACTCTAAACAACATGACACAAACAGAGCCACATCTCTCTGAAGTCCTCTCCAATGGTACAAATATCTCAAAGTGGCGCATCTTCTTCACCCCGAGATGGGATGAATAAGGTGCACGATGAGCCTTTGTCAAAATGTCCTGTCTCAAGTCTCCATCTCTAAGAACATATATCTGACCTCTATGTCTGAGAAGACCATCTACCTCTAATGAAAATCCATCAAATATCCCCTCAAGGGGCCTCTAAGACTCAATCTCTGCTCTGGTTGTAAGGTAGAAGCTATCATGAGGAAGCTACTACAAAATATTGCTCTGTAAATTTGTAACTACTGAAGTAGCCATAACCACATGTCTTCATCTACTAAAGGTGTTTACAACCACATTATCCTTCCCTTTCACATGCTCTATCTCCATATCATACTCACAAAGAAACTCCATCCAACGCCGATGACGAACATTGAGATTGGGCTACGTGAAGAGGTGGCGAAGACTCAAGTGATCAGTCCTGAGTGTAAATATTTGACCAAGAAGGAAATTTATCCACCACACTAAGGTGTGCACAAATTTTAGGCTCGAGATCATGATTCAGATAATTGAGCTCATAATCCTTGATTTTTTGAGACTCAAGAGCAACTACTCGGCCCTCTTGCATCAATACACCTCCAAGTCCTACCAAAGAAGAATCTGTGTAATGTAGAACTCACTTGAGGATATGGCACTATTAGAATAGGTGTTGTCATGAGGCATTCCTTCAGTGTCTTGATGGCCTGCTCACATCTATCTGACCAAAAAACTTCTTCCCTTTCTGCTAAAGGGAAGTGATGGGGTGCACAATCCGAGAAATGTCCTGAAAAAATTTCTTGTAATATCCTGGCAAACTCATGAAGCTGCACACACCTTAGTCATACTAGTGGGTACTAGACAATCCATAATAGCTCAAATCTTGGAAGGATCAACTACGATGAGTTCCCCAAAATGATGTGGCCCAAATACTACACCTCTATCGAAAAGAACACACACTTCTTTAGGTTCCCGTAAAGATGCTACTCATGAAGACACTTAAGAACCTGGTGAAGGTGCTCCACATGCTCCTCACACGTATGTGAGTAAATCAAAATGTTGTCAAATAAAATGAGCACAAAGCGATCCAAAAATTTCCTAAACACCCAATTCATCAAGCTCATGAACACTGTGGGGGCATTCGTTCAGACCAAAAGGTACCACTGTGAACTCGTAGTGGCCATATCTCGTACAAAAGGCGGTCTTATGAATATCTACCTCCGTAATCCTCATATGATGATACCATGACTTAAGATCTATCTTGGAGAAAATTGTGGCCCCCTTCATCTGATCAAATAAATCATCAATGCGTGGAAGGGGGTAATGATTCTTGATCATTACTTTTTTCAGCTGACGGTAATCAATACACAACCACAGAGATTTGTCCTTCTTCTTAACAAAATCACCGTTGCACCCCAAGGGGATACACTAGGACGGATTAGGCATTTCTCCAGAAGGCCCTCAAGCTACAACTTGAGCTCACAAAGCTCAAGGGTAGTCATCCGATAAGGTGCTCGTGAGATAGGCTCTATGCCCGGAACCAGATCTATGTGAAAATCTATCTCACGTGGGGAGGTAACCCCGGTAGCTCCCTTAAAAACATCAGCAAACTCTCTCAAAATGTGATGGTCATCAAGGGATGGTCCACTAGACTCATCCTTAGATCTTTTAATGACTGTAACAGCATACATCCAATAACCCCATCGAACACACTACTTAAGTTGTATAGCAGTGATGGTGTGAATAGAAACGAGCCTCCTAACCCCTGTTATCACTGACTCCACTCCTAGATCATCTGTACAAGAAATAGTCTTATGATAACAATCTACTCTAGTGCTGTGTGAAAACAACCATTCCATGCCCAAGATGACACCATAGGAACCCAATGGAATTATTCTAAGATCCGAAGTAGTGGTGAAGGGTCCCAAATTCACTACACACTCCTTAACTAAGGAGTGTATAGAAATTTTGGCTCCAAAAGCCATCTCAACATCCCAACTATGATAGTGCCTAACTGCCACCAACCTGTAATGCTCTACAAAGGATGGCACAATAAAAGAATCAGAGGAACCATAATCAAATAATATAGAGGCAGAAATACCACCAATACTAACTGTCATCTGTATCACGGTACTCTAGTGCTCAGCTTGGTAGTTCTTGACCACTGCATAGATCCGATGGCTCCATGTCATATCTCCAACATTAGTCTATGATATCTACATCTTACCCTTGTTGCTAGGGTTCTATGGGCACTCTCTCCAATGATGTCCAACAACACCACAACCATAACAATTGCTTGGTCCTCTCCAGTGAGATGCAGCTCTAGTCGGTACTCTAGATGTCTATGTTATGGATCCTGACAACCCGGCTATGGACTGCTGAGGTCTCTGCTAACAAGCTCCTGTTGACTGAGCTCTCTGTGTGCCCTATGTGCTGATGGGACCCCTAAGAGGATGCCCCATACTCTACCCTCTTTGTGCTCAAATATTTGATGAGGTTTTTAAGGTGGGGGGTCTACTATGCTGCTGTCTTTGAGGTGGTCACGAGGTGGCTTGAAGGAATACTATCCTAAACTCTTTCTGCCATGACGAGGAGGAACTAAACCCCTCAATTTTCTAACCTACATCTACTAGATGTGGCTCTGAACTCTGTCTCTAGCCTACTGCATCTTTCCCCATGCCTGCTCTGTAATATAGGCCTTCTCCACGGCCTCTACTAATGTTTGTGGGTAGTGAATGCACACTGCACCACCCAAATCCAAACTCAGTCCCTGATAAACCAAAGAATCCATACCTACTCATCCCGCATGTATTCAACATACTAGAGTAGGTCCAGAAATTGACTCTCATACTCATCTATGGTCATATATGCCTGACGAAGGTCATGAAACTCGTCTATCTCCTACTAAATAAACCTCCTTGGAAAATACCTTCTCTTGAAACGCTCCTCAAAAAGCTCCCAGGTAATTTTATTTGAGTCAACATGGAGCTTTTGCTCCTTGGTCCTCCACCAAACTCCTACTCCATCCCTCAGAAGATGGATCGCAACATGAGCTTTCGTGTTGCTAGTACAAGGGAAAAGCTTAAAGCATCCTCTCAAGCTCACCAACCAGGATTCTGCCTGAAAACCTCTTGTATCTCCAAAATAATGAGATGGCTTAGCTTCAGAATCTCTCTGATATGGTTTGTAGCCAATGACTGACAAGCTCTAGGTCTCTCTACATGCTTCTCCCTTCGTGAAGGGCTCCGAGATTTGTCCCTATGTCCTGAAATCCTGTCTTCATGCCCTCTCTGTGGTGACTCTTCCTTGGCTGACTCCACATGGAAGTTCTATGCCCCATTATCCTTATTATATCGAAGAGATTCCCTAGCCTCAACTGATGGATCTATATCTTGTCTAGCAAGTTGTCCTCCTAGGGACCCTCCGCGTATATCGGCATTGACATCCTGAAGTGTCTGTAAAATTTGAGGAAGAATGGCCACTACTACCTGATCTGGTGGTGGTATACCTAGGTCTATATGAAAAGACCCCTCGTCTGGTCTGCACCTCCTGCACAGACCAAGGTGAGAGTTAGCTCATCATTTTGGTGTTTCAATTTTCTAAGTTTGCTAAAATTATCTTAATATCATCTAGTGTGTTTTCTAGATTTAAAAGTAACAATTTTGCATTAGGTTAAAATCTCATGTCTCGTGTGTTCTAGGTGTGTCCAAGGGTCCAAGATTTGAACCCAAAATCTGATACCAAATGTAACGCCCATAAAAAATGACGTTCTAAGAACACACTAAAACCTAACACTTATCCCGAAAATTGTGACTAATTTATTTATTTTTCTTACAAGATAAAGGTAAAAGGATAAAACAGGTTACCAGGATGTTAATCCCCTAGGGTACAACAACTAACTAACACCACTAACTCAACTTATTGATTAAAGAATTGGGTCTAGATTAAAGGTCAAAATAATAACAATTTATCTCTAAGGTCCATAATCGATTACTCATTAGGAAGGTACCATAGATTAATTTACCTAGCTAAATGGTTTCTTCTCTTTAGTTAAGGTTCAATCCTGGAAATGTTAACCTTATGTTAATTTAATTAAACACATTATCTTATTAACTTAAAGTCCTTTCTAATAACTACCTAAAGCTTGCTAAGAACTAACCATGGCTTAGCACTCTATGGAAATTAAATGGCCCCATCCCCATTTACACATATTATAAGGTTTTTAAAACAACATTTATAAAAATCATTCTCACATAACAAAAGTAGGTTGAAACCACGTCCCTTAGATCAATTCAATTTAGCCACTAGACCTAGGGTTCCAAACTAACCCTAGAAATCCTTATGAGTTTTTATTAAAGCCTTTCCTTTCTTCATTTCCCCTCATGTGGTCTATTTGTTTTGTTAAAATTGCAGGTGGAGAGGAAGAAGCCATGGGAGAAAAACAAGAAGAACTATGGAGGATTCTACAATAAAATCTAGTTAAGATTAGTTTAGATTAAATCTTTATAGTTGTTATTACTTCCATTCAAGGATTAAGAGGGTTATTTCTTTTACCAATCTGGTTTTGTTTCAACATTAAGTGTATTTGGGGTTTTCTATTTGGGGCAACCCCATCCCATAAATACAAATGAGTTCGGGAAAGTTTTAAATCTTCCATTTGTATGTTTTATTGCTCAAATCCATGGGATTACTCATTGTTTACATGCTGGTAGTCATTAGCTAAATTTTACAACTTATAAATTAGTAAAACCCAGCTTAAATTTTTACATAGACACGGATCCGTGGAGTTCGTCAGTAGGTGATAGAACTACTACCCAGAGCGGACCGGTGGTCCTGAACTGCCGCCCTACCTAGGTGACAAACAATGGACCACCGCCCTACTGTGTGGTGATTTTGAGACCGCCGCCTTAGCCCGAGTGGTGGTTATAGGACCACCGCTCTTCATAGGGTGGCGGTCTAGTTTCAAAAAACAAAACCTTAAATCCGAGGTTTTCTCAAAAACAAAAAGTTATTAAAAGGTACTAAATTACATCCTGAGCTTAATTTTGAACATATAGAGTTTACAGTTTTGAGATTTCATTCCTATTGTTCTTTTATTAGTTAAAATTTATTCATTTAAAGCATTTGAAATCCAATAATAACTACTAGGTCTATTCCATTTTGTTCAACTAAATTTTCTTTCTATATCAAGATTAAAAAGGAATTTATATCGACTTCTAACATTGTTATCACCATTTCTAAATAGAAAATATTTTCAATTTGTTGTCTCTTCCATTCAATACAAATTATAGATTCAAAAATACTACAATAACTATATTTTCCACTTAAGTTTACTATCCATACAAGTTCAACCTCTTACAACTTCTATATTTCATTCTTTCTCTTATATAATAAATAACTTTACAATGAAAGTAAACTTTCTTTTTCACAATGTAACTTCCAACTAAACTTTTACAAAATATATCCATTTTGATTCTTTCTCTTTCCCTACTACATTCTAATGAGAAGGAAATTTCTTTCTTTGAAATTCGACACTTGAACTTCTTCAAATATTAATACAACTTGTATTTCAACACTTCCTTTAAAGCATAAACAAATTTACAATCTTCCACTTTGAGTGGGAAAACAAAAAGACTTCTCTCAAGAAGGGATTTCTTCAATGACTCCAACAAACTTCCAAGCTCCTCAACACCAACAAGAAGGCTCCATCATGATTTGTTTGATTCACAACAAAATGGGGGGAGAGACAATGCTCTCCACCCAACCAAGATATCCAATGAAGAGGAGAAGCCATCCTCTCCATTGGCCCCAGCCCCAACCACATTACAATGGGAGATGATTCCAACACATGGCAACAACAAGCTTCCACAACACAACAATTGTTTCAAAACCATTTCAATCACATTTCAATCAACAACAACACAAGAAAGAAGAACAACAAACAACAAAAATAAGGCTTAGAATGAAATCCAAAGGAGCAAGACCTATGGGGAGGCCACTTATGCCTCCCAATGGGAATGGGTGCCCACCTTAAATCCTCTAATGCATATATCAAATCCCCTACACACTCTTATGCCTCCCTTAAGTACCCCTTATACATCCCACATACTTTTATGCCTCCCTCAATCTCTTATGCCTCCGTCATAAAAGAAACAAGAAAGAAATGCAAGCATTCCTTGTACAAGGTGGAGCACCCAACCCAAAATCCCTCCAAACAAAAAAGGTAGACTCTTATGCCTCCCTACATAAAATCTCCCCATAGTCTCCTCTTACTCCAAACTTAGGAAATCTACCCACACCCAACAATAATTCCAAAGAAAAAAATACTCAACACAAGCACATAACACAAAATAAAGCATAACATAAGCAAGGTAAGGCTCCTACCTTTCCATAGTAGAGTTTGTTCCAAGAGTAAGTATACAAGTTGCTAAAAACCAAGCATGCATCCACAAGCTCCAGTAATACACAAGGACTCTCAAAAATCCTCTAACCCTAGCAAAAAAAACAAGAGCACAAATTGATTAAGTAACCCCAAACAAGCAAAAGAGCTTCAGTAAATAGAAAAGGGAGAGAGGAAGATGAGGTGGCTCCATGTATGATGCCACACCACTCATCCTCAACTCCACCTAAGAAGTCAAACCTCAACCCCAAAGGTGCACCATAAATTGGAGGGTGAGAGGAATGACAAGTTACTTACATACACAAACTAAACCCAAACACCCCCAAGGACAAAATTAATTACTTAAAAGAAAGTGCAATAAACATTTCACCTTTTTATCTTCCAAAACACCTAATGACATCTAGTTTTTACCCCCCAACCCATAGGTATGGTTGGTATAGCAATTTAAGAGGTGTGTGACAAGTTTAACTTGTCCCATAAGCCTTCAAAATTGGCCCTTAAGGCCAAATTCGAGTTTTCCATCAAGGGTAAATTGTACAACACTCAAGATCTCAAGCATTTAACACACAACACAAAATCTAAGAGAAAATAAAGTCTAATAAATGAACTTATTTTGGTCACATGTTTCATTAGTTTAGGAAAAGATTTATTAACTTTAATAAGACACTTAGACCCACTAAGATAAAGGGGAAAACATAGGTGGAAACGCTAGATGATAGGTCAATGGACCAATGCACTCCAAGATCTCAAAGGGACCCATAAACCTAGGAGCAAGCTTAGAACCTTTTCCATAATGGATAGGGATCTAATGCGGTCCGACGCGAAGGAACACCTTCATGCCCACCTCATAACTATGATCTGTCCTATGTTGGTCTCGCATACTTCTTCTATGCCAAAATATGTAGTATAAATCTAAAATCATCTATATATGAATTAATATCATCTAGAAAATTATGAATCATTTACAAATTTCTAGCAACATTTCTATCCAACATTTCATCCATGTCAAAATGATCACAACATTAATTCAATTATCAAATCCTACTCATGGTGATGAAATTATATCGCATGTCAGAAATATATATAAATAACCATGTCAATAGTATATCAACATCAATATAAAATGTCTCTAATAATCCACATGCATCATATATGAATCAAAATCAACTACAGTCTAGTATCTCTAACATCTAGTATCATGCTAAATAAAAAAGCTATAACAATGTGCATAAGTGTAGTCGACAGTATCGAAATGAATAACAAAAGGTGTCAAAGGGAAGTGGGCACTACAAAGAGGCTATATTTAGTTCAAAACAATGTCTTCTTCATATATATATATATATATATATATATATATATATATATATATGGTTTTTTGTAGATAGTTTTGTCTTATATATATATATATATTCTCAATGCATTAATTTTAAAATGTCTCCGCTTAGTTCGAAAGAGGTTTTTTTCATTTCTAAAATATTTAACATTATGTGTGTGTGTGTGGTTTGTTCTATATTTTTGTCTTATACATTTTTTTTCAATAGATTAATTTTAAAAATTTGTCCATTGCAGCGTAAAAACATATTATTCAAAATTACATTACACACTATCTATGACTTTAAAATATATTTTCACACTAATTTTATATTGACATTCCTTCCGGTATACCTTACAACTTGTGTAATTACTAGTTTTAATTTTTACAAAAATTTCTATAATAATTCAATTATTAAATTCAAACTCACACATGCAATAAAAGAAAGTGAAAAATGAATAAATTATAATTTTAAAAAATTAGGTATAAATGATAAAAGCAAAGTCTAGGTAAATTAGGTATATGTGAGTGCCTCTACTAGCAATCTTAAAGAATGTATAATCAACCTATGGTACACATGAAGATTACAAAATAACACACAACAACATATAGCCAATAATGGTGAGCCTATTTTTTTATAAGGCGATGACAAATAGGTTAGTGTATTTCCAAATATTATGATTAAATTTTTATTTTTATATATTTTTACAACATGTTATTCTTGTATAGCCATTGTATAAGGTCCAATGGAATGTAGTAATCACTGACTTGATGATACAAGTCAATTTATTTGACTCACCATTTTTATGTAAATGATAACTAAAAATGTAGTAGAGATTCAACAATACTATTTTGAATGCCATTAGGATTCTAATAGATAAGAATATAAGAGAATATTTGAATCCCAAATGCAGAAGGCTGGAGAAGAGGGAACTATTATATACTTTATAGCTCGAACGTCCCCAAATAATATTGATCTATAGGGCACTTTGAGTTGAGTTAATAGGCCAATTCACAAACCAATTTATATAACAATTGTATTAGTTATTCCTTCACTGTATTTGAAACAATTATCATTAAGTAATTTGTATGAGTCATTCATGTTCCTTTCATCAATTTCACCACTCTCATCTGATCCAAATTAGAATCATATAGGTGACCGGAGCCCCAAGATACTGGAGATCCGGTACCGAGAGGATTCGTGAATTAGTCCCCTATGCAGAATGGAACTTAGTTGGGGACTAGGACAAAATGTTAGTTCCTCTTGAGCTCTTTTACAACAACTTAATTTTCTCCAATTTATATAAATTATGTTTCTTTTTAGTTTTGGAGTTAATAAACTAATTTATATTTCACATGCTTAAAAACAAACATGAAATTATATGATCATTTTTTCATCAGCCAAATTCTCAAGTAAAAATTGTTGCCCAGTCACATTCACTTGAAAAATGGAGACTACTTTTCCAAACACTTGACGGCTCTCATTTGGTACTTGATACATGTCCCTTATATTTTATACGTAATAATTCCTTTTAAATCTTGTTAAGCTGAATTCTCTTATATTCCCACATTTTAATTTAATTGGTTGATAGAAAAGAGAATATTATTAGTACTTACATAAACAAGACAATTATACAACAAAGTCATGTTGAAGCTAATGCATTTCAAAGTAGAATAATTAAATAGTGTAATAACTTGGTTAGATAGATTTGTATATTTATGCACCCAAACACATGGCTAATAAAATTTACAAAATTGTAAGAATCTACTTGTTCACTACTATAATATGCAAATAGTGACATTCAAATTTTCATAACGCCATTGGAACATGTATATGCACTTTGTTTTTACACTTAATGAATTTACTTCTTGTAAGGAATCTTGGTGCATTATCCCCCAAGTCATATTTTATGAGGCATTATCACAAATGGGTACAACAACAACAATATTGCTAGTTCATGGTATTTATGAGAGAGATTCGATATACAATCTTTGATATCTTAGATATCCTACCCTTTATAGCTTCTTTTCATCTGTTTACTACCTCATTTAATATGTATTTATTATCCTCTTACTATCAACTATAGATTTACCCACAACACCTTCATACTTCTTTTAGATCACCTTTTCCTCCATGTCTCAAGCCTTTTTTAGAGGACCTTGTGGTTAAGTGTAACACCCACTATTTCAGACACACAAGACAACATAGAAAAATATAGGATAACTTTTCTTTTGACCTGTTCGAAGTAGAGAACAACATTACAGGTGATAAAAATGGCTACAAATAGCTCTTTGAATATTTTAACACAATTATGACCACATAGACAACATGGAAAAAAGAAACATTCATCAATAATAGTTCACTTTCCTCTTTGATAAGGCACCACGAGAAATACCAATCCACAAGTACATAGCTACAGTTTAGTACACTCCATGGTGCAAGATCCTTTAAGGTTATGCATTCACTAAACACATCTTACAAGACCTAACTTTACGATCTAGAAGATTTAGGTTTGATTCAATCATTTATTCTTACAAAGGTGAACTTATTTCTTTTATACTATTGACTAATTAGCTTGATGAAAAGTTTCCAAAATAAGGTTTATCTAACGACTCAAAACTAGCTAAATTCGTTTGCTCAAAAGGGACACCTTACATTTCTCACAAGGTTGTTTAATCATACCCAAGCTACAAAATCTTGATCCAGACCTCCATTGCAAAAGGAGATGAGTGTAAGCTCTAACTGAAGTGGAGTTCCATTAAGGTTCGAAATTATAACCTCCTTGTGCAAGGGTTAACAATCATCCATGCTTAAGAGAAGATTACCATGTACTGTGGCAAGGGTTAGAGTGAGGAGGTCAATTTAATTCATCATCATGATCTCTTTAGTTATTAACCGGTGTTTTAAAGAGACTTAAGAGTTCAACTGGATTTAGGTAAAAGCTTCGTTTAACAAACTTTTGATTAAGTTCGACAAAGGATACATATGGGGTTCCTAAAATGGCAAAGTGTTAGACTTAAAGTGTTCTTATTCAAACTCCCCTACTGACTAAGATCTGAATAAATCCCCAAAGGCCAATAGTGAAATTAATTTTATAAATAATTAACGTTTCACAACAAAGAGGATATAGTTTAATTTGTAGCTTAAGATTAGTGAGGGTGGATTCTTTTACACTGGTAGAAAACTACTTTCTTTCCAATTAAGGACTCTTAATTTTATCTATAAAACACAACTTCTTTATTATCTTATTTATTTATTCATCTATGCATTCATTTTATTGTATTTTTGTTTAACTTTTGAAAAAAAAGGATTTCCAACCCACTAAGAAAATATACATAGAATAACATTGATGCCAATACCATGGAGGGTTATTATACCTGAAAGCTTTATGACTCGAAAGAAGAAACTATCATTACCTAACGAGAGAAATAAACATGGTTATAAAATTTCTATTCAACATGGCACACAAACCAAAGGTGTCAAAAGATTCGATTGAGCTTTGGTTGGGAACAAGAAGGTAAAAAAATTGGTCAACCAAGCTACAACATTTTCAGAGTGAAAATATAATATTACCAAAAGAATACTCATAAGAAAATGAAGATTAAATTTAATTTCTCACAATGATAATTACAAGTTTTTCTACAAAAGGACAAGACAACTTTATTTCACAAATACCGAAAATCCAAGGAAAGATGCCTTCCAAACTCCATTAAAATCACCATTGCAAGAATTACAACACATTTGACATTTGTACAAGGAACTTCACAAATAAAACTGATGAAACCTTTACAAATATTTCCTTTATAAACATGCACAAGCCATCTACACAAGTATTAACTTGAGTCAGTTCACAAGAACTGAGCATGTTAAGACTATCTGTTGATGCGTAATCACATCACCCCTGAATGTCTACAACTCGATGGGTTGAGACTCTCAGTGTGATTACATAACATGGAGCCTCTCCCAAAGTGTGGGACTTTGAAACCAGAAATATTTCCGATGAAGGTCAATTCCTATTCCTCTGTTCAAGTGGACACATACAATTTGTAGAGGATCTACTCTAAAACCTACTCTAACTTGCCAAGGAGACATAATTAAGAAGATGCAAGAAAATAAACCTAAACTAACAAAGGTGATGCACCCAAGGAATGTTGAACACCTGTTTTGCAATTTAAACACAAACCATTAAAAATTTAATACAACCATCATGCACGATATAAGCAAGATTACAATGAGAGATTAGGAAGATGAAATGAACATAAAAGAGGGTTAAAATCATCCATAGGCTCATTTTTATTGCTCCTATAATTTGATGCAGTCCATTATAATGGACAAGAGGCACAAACTTTCATTACAGTTTGAAATGGGAGGTTTGAACTCCACAAATTCACTTGTAGATCAGAGAAGAAGGGAGGGTGCAAGGAAAAATTGTCCAACCTTTAGAAAATTGCCCCTCCATGCAATATATAGGAAGAATATGAGAGGGAAAGGAGAGAAGAATTTGAAACTTTCTTCAACCACCCAAAAAGATTATTGAATTCACCTGCAACAATGTTGGGTTCCACTACAAAACTCATGCCTCCATGTGTTGTTCCTTGTTTGGAAAGAAAGGAAGCCCATACTTCATTATGGTGGTAGGTGAGAAGCTTAACACCTTAAAAATGGTAGACTGTATTTTTAGTTTTTAAGAACTTAGTCCCAATAATTTAAATATATCCAAAAAGATATTTCTTGTGAAAATACGAGCTCCCAGTCAAAAGTTATGGCCATCTGAAGGTCGAAGTGTCATCTACAAAAATAGTGGGCTCTTGAGTTCTGAAAGTCTGAAATGCATGCAACCTCTGAAAATATGAAATTCAAAATTTTAGACATTTTGGTTTCGGTGATTAAAACATTGTTCATTGTTCAAAATGACTTAAGAGTTCTGAAAGTCTAAAACCTAAAAACCTGAAAGCCTGAAATTTCAGACTTTCAAATTTTGGAATTTCAGACATTAACTTGTGATTTTCATATTTTGGGGCTCGAGACTTCGGAAACTCTGAAGTTTGAAAACCCGAACCTACAAAACCCAAAAGTCCAAAAATTTAGACTTTTGGGATTTTGGGATTTTTGCTTGCTACTTTTCTAGCATGATTCCCAAAATTCTCAAAAGTTCAAATTTCCAAAATTTAAGACTTTTGGAATTCCGGATTTTAGACTTTTCCGCTCCATCTCTGGCACACTTCTCGAGGTCCTCGAAACCCCAAAACCTGAAAGTTTGAAATTTTGGAGTTTCAGAATTTAGGATTTTAGAATTTTCCACTCCATATCTGGCACGCTTCTTGAGGTCCCTGAAACCCTGAAAGTTTGAAATTTTAGACTTTCAGAATTCAAGATTTCAGACTTTTTGGGCCGATTCCCAACTTCACGCCTGAGAGTTCTGAAACCCCAAAAATCTGAAAGTTTGAAATTTCAGACTCTCAGGATTTCAGGTTTCAGACATTGTCTGTCCATTTCTTACCCCATTTTTTCCCGAAGTGCCAAAAATGTGAAAATCTTAAAATTCAAGCCTTTATCCATTTTTCTTCCTCTTGAGCTTTGATCTCATTCAACATTGTTTGGCCACTCATTTTGTGATGAGCTTGCACAACTAAACCAACCTCTCCATCTCTCTTATGTAAGATTTTGTTTGATGAATTTTTCTCGAGGGGAAAAATTGGATAACACTACCCATTGCAATAGTAAGCTAACATTTAACAATATCATGAAAGGAATGTCCCATTTAAATAATGGATCAAAGCACAAACAACTAATCAAATTTCTTCACATGAGATAGATGTTTATACCAGCCAATAAGGAGGAAGCCAAATATTCCAGAAGAAAGATATCTCAAATAATCAAGTCAAGACCTTATTGGTTAGGAACAAAAGGTCAAGAATATTGAGATTTCAATCATGTAATCCTATGGATTACGTGATTGAAATCTAATACTAAATCCATCCATCTAAAAAAGAAAAATTGAGAATTCAAAAACATACTAGTTACAATCATAGACATGAAACAAAACAAAGTTATCCAATCCTTCTAGAAGGGAGGTTTCATAGCAATAAGGGTGCGTAACCCTTCCAAAAAAAAACAATCTATAGTTTCAGTTTTTAAGCAAGAAGTTTACCACCTCCTCCTTACAGGATCCCTTAAAAAGTAATACATGCTAACATAATCGAAACCACTCTTCAAAAGCATTTAAAAGAGTCACAAAAAGCAATTAATATTAACCACAAACTCCATCATAATCGTCAACTTATCTAAATAATATAAAGAAAAGTAATCCCCAAATGTCATTAATAATTTTTAACATTTTTTTGACATAGGCCAACAATGCATTTATATAATAAATTCCATTCGTAATCTCATGACAAACCTCATGATGTATCACCAATGTCATGAGTTGACAAGAGTCCTATTTTAATAATGACTACGGTCATCCCAAACAAATTTCAAATTCTCACCATCACAGAGGTTTGGTTATAAACTTATGACCATTAATGATACGTTCACTAATGATCTACATAAATAAACACAATCCCCTCATGAATGAAACAAAAAAACTACACTCATCCGAATAACCCAAAACTTATAAAATAATCCAAGTGCAATACCGAAATCTAAAAGATTCAGTATTCCACTTAATGGTTTCAACAAAGTAAAAAATGGACCAATACATCACAGCCCCTTTGAGTTGTTTGAAACACCTAACCATGTTTGACGAGCTCATGGCTCCATGAGAAACAATCAAAGAAAGGGCAATCAATCACACAACCAAATCTCAACATTTAGAGCCATCCAACCAAATCTATTTTTTTGAGAGATCTTAACAACATAGTGTTATCAAAATTCATTCTCTGCACCCATCTATGGACATGGTACATTTAAGTATATATAATACGACCACCCAACTAATAAAATAGATTCTCTTCCTTGGTAATTGTTGACAATTTTTGCACTTGTGTAAAAATGGGCAACTCGAAACTTTGTTACGATGGATAGCATTGGTGAAGTATACCTAAGCTAGGGGAGATCACATCAGATTATGTCATTATTGCTAATTTATTTAAAAGATTACATGAAATTTGCAACTATGTGTGTTGTTACAAAAATAATAGATCACATAGTCTGAAATTTCATGACCATCCTCAGCAAAATAACACAAGCCCCGAAGGATAGTTGTGTTGTCTTGATGAGGACATCCAATTACAGAGTAGGTGAAGTGTAAAGTTTTGGAACAACAAACATAAGTGCAGATAACAAAAAATTAGAGTTCATTACTAAATGTTACAAGTTCTTTTCAATGTTCTTTCCTTCATGATTAAGACATTCAATTATGTTACTAGAGTTTTTAGTTCATTATACAATCCATATAGAAAGAAAAAATGCAGAAAGAAATATACAACTCATTTACAGAATTCAATGCTTTATTCACAAGGAGAGTCAAATGTTTCCCACACAAGCCGTGGGATGTAACTGAAAAGTAAAATACAACTACTGAAAAGAAAGATACACATGCATGAAGGAGAAAGAAAAGGAGTATGAGGGTTAACCCATCATTGCCTTGTATATTTTTCATCATGCAGAGCATCCCCTTGCCAGCTCCTTTCATCCTTAAGGCATGGTACCTAAAAATCAAAATAAGGAAATCATCAATAAAAAGCTTGGGGTTAATCCATATTCCTACACTATCCTACTTCATGCATGTGAATCTTCCCCTAAGCAGGAGATGTATTCTACTTAAAGGACAAACTGCATGCATGCTTTAATCACTCAGAAAGAAGGAAGTGAAAAGAAAGAAGAAAACATGGACATAAGAGAGGCCCAAAATCCTAAATATTTTCTAACTTTTTTCCTAAGTGTGCAGGTATAGGTTGCAACCAAAGAGAGAAATAAATAAGTCATAAGTACATGCTAAGAAGAAGGAAGAGTGCAACTCAAAGTTCAACAAAAATTCTATAAATGGAAGAGGTTAGAGCTCAGAAGAGAGAATGGAAGATAGAAGTACATTTTTCAGTTTGTAAAGAAGAGGGAGAATCAGATTTCAACAAGCTGAAGCTAAAAGCAAAAAGGATTACAGCTGAAACAGGATGAGAGAGAAGATTCTAAAAAAATTGCCAGGGCTTCGCCTTATAAAATCAACATTTCATATTTTTCAGCATACATATCGAGTTGTAATGAAAGGAAATACAATATATAATGCAGAAAAGAGTTATTTACAACTTAAAAAACTAAAGGAAATTGAAATTCCAAGATAATCTTACAATTTCAGCTTTTCTAAGTTACATTTTTCAAAATAAAGCAGATATGAGAGCACAAAAATACTACAATGTTAATGAAGTACATTCATTCAAGAAAGGTAGTACTCATCTACAACATGAGCAGAAGCCATTACATGTGAATAAAAGGAGCTATCTCATGATGCAATTAAAAGTAGATACAATAATAGTTTGAAGTAAGCTACAGAGAACACAAACTGCATGAATGATCATCATTTAGTATTCATACAAGAAAAGATCAGATTAAGCTATAGGTCTTCATGAAGTTAACTCAAGCAAATTCTTTCGGTGTCAACACATCAATACATGGAATGTAAATAACATCAAGAATATCTAGGGTTTTACAAAAGGCTCAAGGATTGACCAAGAACAAAATTTTAATCGAGACACGTGTAACCCCATGAAGATATAGCAGCCACGAATATAAGCATTTTTCATAATAGAAGGGAACTCCTCAAGCAGAAGATACACTAATCCATAAGTCATGACTATAGATTGAAGCCCAGAATGAGCTTGAACGATTCAACATAAAGAAACTAATACGAAAGGTAGTATTCAAAATACGCTACAGAAGAAGAAAATTACTTATGGCCAACACAGGAACATATATGAAATATATCCGTGACAATATTAGGGTTTTAGAGGCCAAGGAAATATTATGAAGCTCATCATAGTCACTAGAGTATTCAAATAAATGCAATTTCCTTTTACAAGCCAAATGTAACAGTAAATACCAGACCATGATGTTCCAACAGAAATGGAATTGTATTTAATATTCAAAGGCTATAAGTATCAAGGATTCAAGTAAACATTATGAGTATGTTACAGGCATCATCTTCAGAATTAAAGAATGTAATAAATGTTGAAGTTTTGGAGTTTCTAAGACCAAGAGACTGTTATATTCAACTCCTAAAATTCCAAAACATATGGCTCAGAGAAGGGAATAAAATACACATCTCAAAAATGAAAAACTGAGCCTACCATTTTCCTCATAATCAATCTCAAACAGAGAGAGGATGGCGGTATGATAAAAAATTACTAAGTTTGCATGAAATAGAGGTTGAGATCTATATTATGGCTGAACGAAAGCTTGAGAATACACTCACCTCCCTTAAGATGGCTTTAGAATCAGAGCAACCCAACACGAGTTTCAACTTGAAATCATCAAGGAACCACGAAGACACAAAATATGCAAAGAAATAATGAATTATCAGTGTTTCGAGGTCAAAATAACAAATGACAAGAAAACTATCATTCTTAGAGATCAAATACTTACCATCCTTGCATCAGGAAAGTACTTGAAACAACCAAGATGTTGGCCATGAAAAAACCCAGAAAGAAAAGAAGACCAAGCTCAGAAATGACATCAACTCGAAGAGGACCAAGGCCGAGCCAAAAACAAGAGCATGCAAGGAATAAATGAATATCAATATTCCAAAGTAGAGGTGACAATGGAAATTGATTACCATGCTCGGGATCAAGAACTTACCAGACTTCAACACCATTTGCACAGTCAACTCAAAAACAAAAGCACTCGTAGCCAAAAGAAATAACATAGAAACCAAATGGGTATTAAGAGATCACAAGAATGGAGCCAAAACCTACAAGTAATTGAGCTTGAAGATCCATCAATGGCATATCTTCAAGAGGAACTTGCGAAGGACTCGAAAAAAATGAGCAGAATAAACACAAGTGTGAAAAGAATTCGCACTTTTAGAGCTTTAGGAAGGAGTAACCGAGAGCTTAGATCCAAAAAGTGGTAGTTGTGTTACAGAAAACTCTCTTGAGACCACATAATGGCGCAACCGAACCCAATAGAGAATAAACACAAAATACAGAGGTAATAAATTTTCATAATACCAGTTTAAGAGTAAAGTCTGAGCTCAACAGAAATCCAACAATGGTGTCAAAAAAAATTTTTGGGCTTCACCCACAAACTAGATGCGAAGTGGGAAAAATGGATGAGTTCGAGTGTTTTAACTCACCCACCACAACTTTGGCTTAACCTAACCCTAACAGAGGGTCAAGAATCAATGGATTAGATTCGCCAAGTACAATGATCAAGTGACCAAAGATCATGCTCAGAGATCAAATAATAACCACAATTAGCCTCCCACTTACCAGCATTCAATGCATAAAGAAACCCTAACCGCATGTCAAGAATCGACGGCATCAAAAACACAGGTACAAAGATCAATGGACCTTTTTCATCATCAATATCAAAGCTTCCTCAACATAGGTCAAATTGCCATCGACAAAATGTATGGAGGGGTGAGTCACTGTGGGGAAGGGGTGAACCCATGTCACCAAACAAATAATCATTGCCATGAATTTTAAAGTCTAAACTATAATCGATTCAAAATAAACTAAAGTTGACATAATCATTAAATAAATAATCAAATAAAAGGTACTTCTAACTTTTTCCTTCAAATAATGCCAAAGCCGACAACTATGGGATAGAAAGTATATATTATAGCATATGGCCGAATATTATAAAAACCAAGTATAGTGCAAAGGTGGTTCCCTCATCTCATATCAAGAACTAGGTTAATATGCTAAGTCCGAAAAGGTGGCCAAACTCAAATAAAGAGAAATCCATGTATCAAAGGGTGGTCCCCACATTGAGCTAGCACAAGATCATAGGAGTATTTTTGCATGCTTCACAAGAGGTTAGAATAGAGAAGAAGATGAATTTGCATGCTCAAAGAAGGAGACTTGCCTAACAAGCAAGGTTTATTATTAGCAAATTATTCACCCTTTCTTTTCTTAAAAATAGAACAATCAACTTCAGTTTGACTGCATTGTAAACAAGGCTATTAATGCCTATTTTTAACTACATGCTCTATTTTGTATTATTTTATCCCTTTATTTATTATTAAATAAAGGATAAAATTAGGATGCATGGGTGAGTACAAGCCTTAGGATATTTTTAGGAAGGGGGTGAAATTTATTTTGCTATATATTGTGTGCCTTTGCAAAGCATAGGGATTATTCGGAGGACTTTTGGATATATGAGTACTGAAGTAAACTTTGCCATCTTTTCCTCTGAGTGTGAAGTGTTTTCTACCTTTCCAAGTTATTTTACAGTCTTGTGTATGTTATATTAATCTTGTGAATGCAAATTCCCTGATCAACCACCTTACCCTGCTGCAAATTTCAGTCCTTTCTGCTTAATTTTTAATGTGCATGTTAACTTATTAGTACTATTGTGATCCTCCCTTAGTACAATCAAGTGTTTTTCCCTTAGATATTCTGCAGAAAAAACTATTGGTTCGTGCATCAATGAAACCTTGAAAAATCAATTGTGCATATACTCAGTCAAAGCCCTCACACAAATTTGGTGAATCACCTTAGTTTTAATAATTTTACAGTCATATTTTACTCTCAAACTCCCAAAAAGTAGTTCAAGATACACCAATAAGGAACCGACCTTGATACCGGAGACTCAACTCGAATTAGATATACCCACAGACCTGAGGTGTTTCCATTGTATCTACGAAAGAGAGAGATCATTTGTGCAATCTTAGAAAATCTACAACCATATCTCTACAGGTGTGAACTTTCGAGAGATAAAAGTTTTTCGCATGCTGAGTTGGAGAACGAATCAGATCTGCGTGTGAGTTTTAGACCTACAACAGATCTACAATAGATTTATATCAAATTAAAAGTCACTTTTGGGAGAAAACTACAGCTAATTTATTCTAAAGATTTTATGATATTTTGGCGACTCCGTAAAGTTGAATTCAGACTAGTATTGCAGCATGTTCCATGCCTAAAGTGACTACAAGATCATCGGTAAGAGGGAATTCCTTCTGATTTTGTTTCTTTACCTTTGAATTTTGCTAGAAGGAGAAGAGTTGGTAATACTTTGCCTTATAATAGACCTGGTTTTGGTAACCCTCCTCCTAATATTCCTTCACCACATGTCAATTTTTCTATCAATATCCCAGTTTTCCAATGGCCCTTCAACCACCCAGAAATTTTGTTTCCTTTACTAATGGCAACCCATTAGTAATTCCATTTTATCATGATATTCCCAACGCTGCCATGAAAATTTTGCCATCATTCATGAGTGAAAATCATGTTACACCAGATGAACATATCAAATATGTTGCAGCCCTATGTGCAGTCCATAATATCACTCATGAAGATGTAGCTCTAAGACTTTTAGCTGCATCTTTTAAAGGGCAAGCCTTGCAATGGTATAGAAACCTAGAAATTGGAAGCATAGGAACTTGGGATATTTTAGGTGAAAAATTGCTGAAATAGTTCCAAGACAATTCAGATCATTTGTCTCTCATTGAATAGTTATCTACTATTAAAAGAGCTCCCAACGAATTTATGTCTAGTTTCAATATCTATTTTGCTAGAACTTGGGAGAGAATTCCAGCAAGTGTCAAGCCTCAAGTTGATCATGCTTTCCTTTATTATCTTAGAGCATTAAACAATGATATCTCAACTATGATTCAGTCAATGGGTGGAGAGACACTCCCAACAGCTTATGATATTGCTATCCGAGCTGAAAATAGTCTTATTCAAGATGGAAAATTGGTGCCAAGGCCATCAATGCCTTTTTAGTAGATTTAGCGCCTATTCCTCAACCTATTACAATCATAGAACCCACTATTGTAGCTCCATCAAATGATGTATTCAAAGCTTTGCAGACTATGGGAAATAAGTTGACTTCAATTGAGAACAAAATTACATTACCTAGTAGACCCTACCAGGATCCTTATCAGCCCTACCAACAAAATATAAAAAACAGACAGCCCTATCAATAGAATCAAAATTATAGGAAACCTTACCAGCAAAGGCTCCTAGTTCTTCTAATGCTTTAGTTCCGGTTAATATGGCTACAGAGGAGTGGTGGAAGCCTTGCAATCAACCTCATTTAGCCATCACTTGCCCAAATATTTTTCTGAATCTGAATCTTGTTGTGCAACCTCAATCTAAAACATTGTTTATGCCTCAAATGGAGGGTAGGCAACAAGAAACTCATGTTCAGAAAGCACCTGAATAGAATTTAGTCAGTTTCAATGAGGAGGATTTCATTGCAGTCACTACTAGGGCTCAAGGGAGGGCTGCTGAAAGTCAAAAGAAATAAAATAATCCTATCATGCCTACTGTCATTGACAAGACAACATATACAACTCCAAAGTCAACTAGCAACCTTGTTGTTCCTCAAAAATCAGCAAGTGTCCCAGTTGATAAAAGTCATCAAAGACAACTACAACCTAATCCAAGAAGATTGTTTATACCTCAAATATCCAAGGTAGCTCAAGGAGAATCGAGTTTTTGCTAAGGCCTATTCTAAAATGCTTTATTGTCTCTAAGACAGTTGTTTCTTTTAACATTGTTGATGTAATAAAAAAGCATAATGTTAACATCTCAATGTGGGATGCTCTAAGTATTCCTAGATAACAAGATTTACTTTCTCATGCTAAGCTGAAAACTACCGAAAAAGGCATTGATGGCCTTGGCACCAATTTTACTACTGCTAATAGACTTGCAAGTAGTCGGTGCTAGTTTCAAGTATCTTTGGAAGATGGAAAACAACAAATTTCAGCCTCATATTAAGCTAATTGTCAGGCCTTCTATACCTAATAATGAATCAAATTGGCAAGTTTTTGAAATTGACGATCAAATCTACAGGTTTTTGCAACAAGAAGCTAAATTCTCTCGTAATAAATCAGGATAAGTTACAACATTTATACGGTGATCAGATTGTCCAACTAAAGACAAATAAATTGCCTCAAGGTCTTGTCACTTTGGAAGACATATTCAATACTGATGATCAGTTAAGAAAAGATAAAACTAAGCTATTAATGCATGCTGATAATTATGAAGAGATTTCAACTGATGAAGGGAAAAATTTACTTCTTGGGAAGGTATGATCCTTAACTAAAAAGTAGTCATTTATTAATCTTTGCAAATATTTTAAGGATGGTTTTGCTTGGAAATACCAAGGCCTGAAAGGGTTTGATCCCAGTCTAGCACAACATACAATCGAGTTACATCCAAATGCTAAGCCTGTAAGACACAAACAAAGGCTTGTAAATCCAAAAATAGAACCTCTGATGAGGAAAGAGTTATCCAAGCTGATTGAATCAGGTATTATCTTTCCAGTTAAGCATTCAAGTTGGGTAGCCAATCTTGTTCCTGTTAGGAAGAAGAACAGTGAAATCAAACTATATGTAGATTTCAAGGATCTTAATAAATCTTCATTAAAAGATCATTACTCACTTCCGAATATTTATCAAATTTTGAGAACAGTCTCGGTTTAGATACACTATCTCTTCTAGATGGTCACGAAGTGGTTATAATCATATTTTAGCCCAAGAAGAAGATAGATACAAAATAGCTTTTACCATCAAGTGGGGTACCTATACTTAAAAAGAATACCTTTTGGTCTTTCAAATATTGGTGCAACATTTCAACATGCAATGGACATGGAGTTTCACAGACTTATTAAATAAATGCATCCTTGTCTATTTAGATGATGTCACTATATTTTCAAAAGATTCTCAAGAACATCTAATGCATTTAAAGTAGACTTTTCAACTATGCAGGCAGTTTGGAATATCTTTGAATCCCAAGAAGAAAATATTTTTAGTACATCAAGGTAAATTACTCACCATATTGTTTCTAAGAAAGGTTTAGCAATTGATCCTTTTCTAATCGAAGCTATATCACAAAGAATCATTGCCTCTTCATAAGAAGGCATTGCAAAAGTTTTCTTAGAAAAATCAACTTTATTAGAGAATTGTTCCAGATTTCGCAGCATTGGTTAAACCGTTAACAACTATGTTAAAGAAAGAGAAAACTTTCTCTTGGACCAGCAAAGGAAGGGAAGGTTTTGAAGCAATAAAATCAGCTATCTCTCAGGCTCCTACTCTTGCAAACCCAAATTTTGATAAATATTTTACAATGTATGCACTTACAGGAGTTGAAACAATCTCAGCTATTTTGACTTAGGTTAATGATGAAAATATTGAGCATCCAATTGCTTTCTTTGGATAGAGTTTACATGATTACGAAACAAGGTACACATTTCTTGAAAAATAAGTACTTTCAATAGTCAAAGGACTAAAGAATTTTAAGTACATGCTTTCAAACAATAAAATTCACGTTCTTGTTTCTCATCCAAGTGTGAAAGATTTCCTTTTAAATAAAGAATTGAATGAGAAAAGAGCAAGCTAGATAACGAAGGTTATGGAATATGATGTTGATATCTGGGTTGCTAAGATGGTTCGAGGTAAAGGTTTATGTGAACATCTAATTACTGATATGGAAAAATAACAAGTCAGTGGAACCTAAAGATTCAAAATAGCATACTAAAATCATGTATCAACAATCAAATATCATCATCCAACCGTAGAAAATCAGAACCTAAACTTGCTTGAGAGATCCAAGAATCAAGGTGGATGACTGATTTGGTTACCTAATTACAAAGACATGGTACCTATCCGAAGGTATGGATAAGAATAAACGAAGATATTTCAGATTACAAGCTATTCCTTATCTTTTCGTTGATGGCATGTGTTGTTCAAAAGGGATATAAATGGGATCTTGTTGTGATGTGTGGATTATAATAAAATTCAGAAATATTATCAAAATTCCATGAATCAGCACATACTACATCTTAAAAAATTATGAAAGCAAGTTACTATTGGCCTAGCATATTCAAAGTCTATTTTGAAATGATTAGAAAGTATAGGAAATGTGCTTTCTTTGTTGGAAAAGAATATCTTGTTTCGTTGCCTTTGTAGCCTATTTCAGCTTGATCACCTTTTATGCACCGGGAACTCGATTTTATTGCCATGATAAACCCACCTTTGTCACAAGGACACAAATGGATCTTAAGTGATACAGATTATTTTACACAATGGACTGAAGCAGTAGCCTTGAAAGATGCTAATGAAGCTTCGATACTATACTTTTATGAAGGAATAGTTTACGATTTTGGTGATCCAGCAACTATCATATCAGATAATGCTTTAGCATTCCTTGGTGCAAAGGTAACAAATTGGGCTATCAACCATGGGATATATCTAAGTTCTTCATCTAATTATTACCCCCAAGGTAATGGCTTAGCTGAAAGTACTAACAAGAATCTGTTAAGAATCATCAAAAGAACACTCAAAGATAATCAAAGAGCTTGGCATCTGATGTTGAATTCCACACTTTGGGCTGACAGGGTGACTCCTAAAAGATCAGTTGGCAATTTACCATACAAACTTGTGTATGGAAAAGAAGAAAGAATGCCTATTTCAGTTGAGTTACTCGCATTAGATTTGCTACATCAAATGGAGCTACTTGAGAATGAACCATTGCAGGTTCGTTATGAAGAGTTAATGGAATTAAAAGAGTTGAGAGATCAAGCTCATTTAAATATGGAAAAGAATAAAAAACAAATCAAGAAGAATTTTGAAAAGAAATCCAAATTCAGAGTCTTTAATGAAGGAGATATTTTGTTAAAGTGGGATGCTGATCGTGCAAAGCCAGGAAGACACTCAAAGTTTGATACACTTTGGATTGATTCTTACATGATTTCATCTTGCAAGGAACACAACACTTTTCAGCTTTCAAAGATGAATGGAGAGGAACTTTCCATTCCTGTGAATGGTATGTTTCTCAAACATTGTTATTGAAAATATTACAGTGATTGTTAGAGTAGGATTTCCCTTCAATAAGTGTAGTTTCTACACATTGCATCATTTTTCAATTCAATAAGTGCATTCATGCACGTGATCTGGTTTACCTAATCCTTTCCCATCTTTAGTTTGTTTTGAAGGGTTGGAACTTTCGGAAAGGGAAAATTATTGTTACATGTTTGGACTCCATGCCCAACGGACAAGAGCAAGGCACTGGTGTATAAGCTAGCAGGCAGCTTTCCCCACAGGATCACCAAAAATGTTGACAATTTTTACACTTATGAAAAAATGAGCAACTCAAAACTTTGTTATGATGGATAACATTGGTGAAGTATACCTAAGCTAGGGGAGATCACATCAGATTATGTCATTATTGCTAATTTATTTAAAAGATTACATGAAATCTGTAACTATGTGTGATGTTACAAAATGTAATAGAGCACATAGCCTATAATTTCATGACCATCCTCAACAAAAGAACACAAGCCCTGAAGGACAGTTGTGATGTCTTGATGAGGACATCCAATTGCAGAGTAGGTAAAGTGTAAAGTTTTGGAACAACAAACATAAGTATAGATCACAGAAAATCAAAGTTCATTACTGAATGTTACAAGTTCTATTCAATGTTCTTTCCTTCATGATTAAGACATTCAATTGTGCTACTGAGTTGTTTAGTTCATTATACAATCCATACAGAAAGAAAAAATGTAGAAATAGATATACAACTCATTTATAGAATTCAACACTTTATTCACAAGGAGAGTCAAATGTTTCCCACACAAGCCGTGGGATGTAACTGAAAAGTAAAATATAGCTACTGAAAAGAAAGATACACATGCATGAAGGAGAAATCAAAGGAGTATGAGGGTTAACCCATAATTTTCTTGTATATTCTTCATCATGCAGAGCATCTCCTTGCTAGCTCCTTTCATCCTCAAGGCATGGTACCTGAAAATCAAAATAAGGAAATCATCAATAAAGAGATCAGGGTTAATCCATATTCCTACACTATCCTACTTTGTGCATATGAATCTTCCCCTAAGAAGGAAATGTATTCTACTTGAAGGACAAACTTCATGCATGCTTTAATCACTCAAAAAGAAGGAAGTGAAAATAAAGAAGAAAACATGGACATAAGAGAGGTTAAAAAAGCCTAAATATTTTCTAGCTATTTTCCTAAGTGCGTAGGTATTGGTTGCAGCCAAAGAGATAAATGAATAATTCATAAGTACATGCTAAGAAGAAGGAAGAGTGCAACTCAAAGTTCAGAAAACATTCTATAAATGGAAAAGGTTAGAGATTAGAAGAGATAATGGAAGATAGAAGTACATTTTTCAGTTTGCAAAGAAGAGGGAGAATCAGATTTCAACAAGCTGAAGCTAAAAGCAAAAAGGATTACAACTGAAACAGGATGAGAGAAAAGATTCTGAAAATTTTTTTGCAAGGGCTTCGCATTATAAAATCAACATTTCAGATTTTTCATCATACATATCAGAGCTGTAATGAAAACAAATACAATATATAATGCAAAAATAGTTCTTTACAACTTAAACAACTAAAGGGAATTGAAATTCCAAGATAATCTTACAAATTTCAGCTTTTCTAAGTTGTAGTTTTAAAAATAAAGCAGATATGAGAGCACATAAATACTACAATGTCAATGAAGTACATTCATTCAAGAAAGGTAGTACTCATCTACAACATGAGCAGAAGCCATTACAGGTGAATAAAAGGAGCTATCTCATGATGCCATTAAAAGTAGATACAAGAATAGTTTGAAGTAAGCTACAGAAAACACAAAGTGCATGAATGATCATCATTTAGTAGTCATACAAGAAAAGATCAGATTAAGCTATAGGTCTTCATGAAGTTAACTCAAGAAAATGCTTCCGGTGTCAACACATCAATAGATGGAATGTAACGAACAATCAAGAATATCTAGGGTTTTACAAAAGGCTCAAGGATTGACCAAGAACAAAATTTTAATCAGAGACACGTGTAACCCCATGAAGATATAACGGCCACAAATATAAGCATTTTTCAGAATAGAAGTGAACTCCTCAAGCGGAAGATATGCTAATCCAT
Source organism: Taxus wallichiana var. yunnanensis (assembly GCA_018340775.1). NCBI lineage: Eukaryota > Viridiplantae > Streptophyta > Pinopsida > Cupressales > Taxaceae > Taxus > Taxus wallichiana. Next base: position 23,740,919 of record CM031241.1, on the reverse strand, counting down.
AAGTCATGATTACTGATTGAAGCCCGAGAATGAGCTTGAACGATTCAACATGAAGAAACTAATATAGAAAGGTAGTATTCAAAATACACTACGAAGAAGATAAATACTTATGGCCAACACGGAACATATATGAAATATAACGGTGATAATATTAGGGTTTCGAGGCCAAGGAAATATTATGAAGCTCATCACGGTCACTAGATTATTCAAATAAATGTTGAATTTTTAGAGTTTCTATGACCAGAGACAGCTTATAATCAGCTCCTAAAATGCCCAAACATATGGCTCAGAGTAGTAGGAATCAAAACCATAGCTCAAAAATGAAAAATCTGAGCCTACCATTTTCCTCATAATTAAGCTCAAAAAAGAGAAGGATGGCGGTACGATAAACAATTACTTAGTTTACATGAAATAGAGCTTGAGATCTATATCATGGATGAATGAAAGCTTGAGAACACCCTCACCTTCCTTAAGACAAACTTTTTAATCAAAGGAACCCAACACGAGTTTCAACTCAAAATCATCAAGGAACCATGAAGACACAAAATATGCAAAGAAAAAGTGAATTATCAGTGTTTCGAGGTCAAAATAACAAATGACAAGATAACTATCATGCTCAGAGGTCAAATACTTACCATCCTTGCATCAAGACAAAGCTCGAAACAACCAAGATGTCGGCCATTAAAAAACCCATAAATAAAAGAAGACCAAGCTCAGAAATGACTTCAACTTGAAGATAACCAAGGCTGAGCCAAAAACCATAGCATGCAAGGAATAAATGAATATCAATATTCCAAAGCAGAGGTGACAACGAAAATTGATTACCATGCTCAGATTCTCCAAGTACAATGATCAAGTGGCCAAAGATCATGCTTAGATATCAAAGAATAACCACGATTAGCCTCCCACCGACCAACATTCAATGCATACAGAAACCCTAACCACATGTCAAGAATTGACGGCATAAAAAACACTGGTACAAAGATCAATGACCCGTTTTCATCATCAATATCAAAGCTAACTCAACACAGGTCAAATTTCCACTGAAAAAATGTATGGAGGGGTGAGTCACCGTGGGGAAGGGGCCAGCCCATGTCACCAAACAAATAATCATTGCCATGACTTTCAAAGTCTAAACTATAATCGATTCAAAATAAACAAAAGCCGACCAAATCATTATATAAATGATCAAATAAAAGGTATTTCCAACCTTTTTCCTTCAAATAATGCCAAGGCCGACAACTATGGGATAGAAAGTATATACTATAGCATGTGGCCAAATATTATAAAAACCAAGTATAATGCAAAGGTGGTCCCCTCATCTCATATCAAGAACTAGGTTAATATGCTAAGTCCACAAAGGTGGCCAAACTCAAATAAAGACAAATCCATGTATCAAAGGGTGGTCCCCACATGGAGCTAGCACAATACATAGGAGTATTTTTGCATGCTTCACAAGAGGTTAGAACAAAGAAGAAGATGAATTTGCATGCTCAAAGAAGGAGACTTGCCTAACAAGCAAGGTTTATTATTAGCAAATTATTCACCCTTTCTTTTCTTAAAAATAGAACAATCAACTTCAGTTTGATTGCATTGTAAACAAGGCTATTAATGCCTATTTTTAACTGCATGCTCTAGTTTGTATTATTTTATCCCTTTATTTATTATTAAATAAAGGATAAAATTAGGATGCATGGGCGAGTACAAGCCTTAGGCTATTTTTAGGAAGGGGGTGAAATTTATTTTGCTATATATTGTGTGCCTTTGCAAAGCACAGGGGATTATTCTGGAGGACTTTTGGATATATGAGTACTGAAGCAAATTTTTCCAGTTTTTCCCTCTGAGTGTGAAGTGTTTTCTACCTTTCCAAGTTATTTTGTAGTCTTGTGTATGTTATATTAATCTTGTGAATGCAAATTCCCTGATCAACCACCTTACCCTGCTGCAAATTTCAGTCCTTTCTGCTTAATTTTTAATGTGCATGTTAACTTATTAGTATTGTTGTGATCCTCCCTTAGTACAATCAAGTGTTTTTCCCTTAGATATTCTGTAGAAAAAACTATTGGTTTGTGCATCAAGAATCCTTCATAGATCAGTTGTGCATATACTCAGTCAAATCCCTCACACAAATTTGGTGTATCACCTTAGTTTTAATCATTTTACATTCATCTTTTACTCTCAAACTCCCAGAAAGTAGTTTAAGATACACCAATAAGGAACCAGCCTTGATACCAGAGACTCACCTCAAATTAGGTATACCCACAGACCTAAGGTGTTTCCATTGTATCTACGAAAGAGAGAGATCATTTGTGCAAGCTTAGAAAACATGCAGCCATCTCTCTACAGGGTGCACTTTCGATAGATAACAGGATAATGTAGAGAAAATTTCACAGATTGAATAACTTTTCAAGATTACCAGGTTATCAATTTCCAGAAGATCGAAAAGAAGAAGGTAATCATGCTTACCCATAAGCTTATTGACAAGGTAGTTACATCTATAAGTTCTTTACACTTCAACGGTCTTTAAGAAATATTACAATTCTTAATAGTCTTCAACTATGACATCCACAACAAGAAAACAACACAACCAATAATAAAATAGATTTATACTCAGAAGAGAACAATTTCCAACATCCTATATCCCCCAAGGCGTTATTATCTCTGAGTTGCAAACCACAATTCCCTTCTTTTAGATTTCTGGGATCTATTTTAGCAAAACATTGTATGCACAATCCTTTCAATGGATTCACCCATTGAACCCATTCATTCCTCTTTTTATTATAATTTTTGCATTAACTAGATTTGAAGTAAAATATAATAATAATATCTCTATTATAAGAGAAATTTGAAAAGGTATTTCAAAACCCATTCATTCTTACAGTAAAGATTTTAATTTCATTGAAATGTAAAAGAATATGTATCCATTCCACTAGGCAAAAACTCCTTAATAGACTCAATTATTAGAAAGAACAATAGATAAGAGCAATAAAATCATACCAAACACAGGGGATTCATAGAAAATCACATGAGTGAGACAAAAATGCTCACATACAAGTAAGTCAAATATTAAAGAAAAGGTGAAATTCCCCTTTTTGTTCTTTACAACCCACTCTCAAAAACTAGTGATTTAGAAGGAGAATACGGAGGGGACAACGGTACACTCAAAGCAATCAATAACCAACCACAAACAAACCATTTCTAGACGTCATTCAGGAAGAAGAATGATACATTTCATGGAATTATAGAAAGGGTAGCCGAATATTACAAAGTTTAGGCTTAACATGCCTGAAAGGAGTTTCCCACGATGGTACACACATGGCAGAGCCACTCCAAACCTCCAGTCTGCAATCTCCTCTCTAAACCACCCACATGGCCAGCAACTTAAGCTTTGAACACATGCATAATTTATCATTTTATAATTGGGATACTAATAAAAATTAATGTTGTATCTTAAACTTAGGATTTGCAAACCCACTCATTAGATAGAGTGTGGAGTATCATCTTCTAGATCGAGACTCTTACACCCATTTAATATATCTTGTTTATGTATAGGACCTAAAATGTTCTTCTTTCAATAGTGTAATCTTTATTATTTATAAGAGAAAAATGAATTTCTATAGAACTTCTTATCTCAAATACATTCTAATGAACCCATCCCATAAACATTCTAGTTAATCCAATATGAATCTTATTCTACTTCGCTGAAGTAGTCAATTATATGTTATTTTCTTATTTTATCTTCTCGATATCAACTTATTATTAACATATTATTAGCTCTTTATCTCTTTTACCCTTATCCTATAAATTATGCATGTGTTCGAAGCTAACTTTTCTTATCAAAATATTTCATACTAATTTTAAAATCTTATTCCCGTAGGCTGAAAGTTATTTGTCAATACGTTCCCAATAAGTTAAGGTAAAATATTTCAACCTACAACCGCTTTTAACACTACGCAAGCCCCACCAACTACTCTCTCTGCATGCACAATGTAGTGAACAGCTTGCCCAATTTTATTTCAACCGACAACAATCAATCTAGAACATACTTGCAAGTTAAGGCTTTCCATTCCCATAGAATCCTCTTAGACTCTCTCATATACAATCATGCCTCTGCTAAATCTTCCAACGATGACACTTACACCATCAAATATCTAAATAATAACACCGTTACATTCTTACAAGGGATAAATCTCTCTATATGATCCTCACATCATATCTAGCTCTATCAATTAGAAAAAGATAGAAGAAAAGGGTTGTTTCCATAGTTTGTTGGTGCTAATGAGTCATAATTTCTTTTTCTTTAAAATGTTTATATGATGCCTCTTTTGAATCTAAAAGCATGCACTATAATATAATATAGTAATAATTTTTATGTTACGTGTCATTCTTAGAGATCAATTTAAATTTTAGAACACTTTAATTATTGTCTTGACGAAGGCCGCTTATACTATTTTCTTCAAAATATAAATTTTGCACTTTCCAATAAAAATGCATATTTATATTCTTCTTAAATTTTGGGAAACTATTTAATCAATGTTTTTTAATTTATTATATCATTATTTCTATTGGCCTAAATCATTTTACCTAACCATATGAGAGTAATATTGATGGTTCAAATATATAAATTTTCCTACTCACCAATGAAAACACTATTTACAATATTACTAAATTTTAACTATATACCTTAACTCAATTCGTATCGGTCGGTTATTTAGAGTGTTTAATGTACTTGTCACATCACATAATTTTGGGGTGATAATTTGGAAGATAGAAGTAATGGTGTAATCGTATCACCTTTTTCTTAATTGGCATAAGAACGTCTCGAAGGAAATCTCGTTGAATAAGCCACCAACATTTACCCCGTAACATGCAAAATTAATGGATTGAAATGTATGTTTGGGAAATTTACCAACTGAAAACTCGATGATAGATATGAACATGATTGAGATCCATCTTATTCATAGTGTTTATTCCAACAGAATAGACTCTAGATTTCCATCCACTCTCTATATTTCCATCCACTCGTTGGTATTACTGTAAGGGACATGTTGCAAATATCTTTGTTCATATCTTTGAATACAAAGATTTCATTCATAGATCCAATTAAATTTACTAGTTTTACATAAATGGTCCACATGTGACATGTTTGTATTTAAGAAAAGTAGGTGTTTAATTTTTTATTCCTTGTGAAACTTCATTATGTTGAAGTTGTCAACCCGATTGCAAGTTAATGTGGTAGTTTATTTTTCTTTTTCCTAATTTTTGGGGGAATTCATGGCCATGGATAAAAATAGTATTGTCTTATTAAAAGACAGGAGTTGTTATTTTTATTGTATGTATGTCTTATTCATAAATATGTGATATTTAAGTTTCTTGTGGTTGAAGTAAACATTTACAAAGAGGTGCACATGTTATATATATGTGCATAGATTTACTCTTTGGAGGATGAAAAATAAGAGAATTGTATTGTATTCCTCATGAGTGAATAAAGGAGAAGGTTGGCTTATTTCTCGGTGGATGTAGCCCAAATTTGGTGAACCACGTTAAATCTTGGTTTTATCTTGTGATTTCATGGTTCATTTATTTGTATTTTTATTTTCTTGTATTGCTCATCTATATTTCGATCCTAACAACTGATATTAGATAAATGTTTTGTTTTGGTAGAAAAATCTCACAATAGGGTTTCTTGTTTGAGTGGGAGAAATGACAGAAGATATCAAGTTTAGGGTTAAGAAGTTTAGTGGATAGAAATTTCAACTATGGAAGATGTAAGTGAAGGACTACATATATTAGAAGGATCTTTATCTATCATTAAAATGGAAATCTATGAAGCCGTCAACTATGATAGATGAAGAATGGGAATTTATTGATCGGAAGACAATGGGAACCATACGATTGTGTCTCAGCATCATTTGTAGTTTTCAATATTTATAAGGAAAAGAAAATGGTAGGACTAATGACAACATTGGGTAAATTGTATGAAATTTAATATGAAGATTTCAAAAGGTGAGTCAGTAAATGATCATTTGAATGAATTCAACATGGTTTCCAAATCAATAAGCTCTATAGGAGTAAATTCTTATGATCACGTAAGGGCTCTTTAAATTTTTGCTCATTTCTTGAAAGTTAAAATACTTTGGTTATGATTGCGAGTAATTTTGTTTCTGGTTCAAACACTTTAAAGTTTGATGATGTTATTGGTGTGATTCTTAGTGAAGAGAAGAAAAATCACCTGGTGAGTCATTTGAGTATAGAGAACATGGGAAGATAGAAGGAAAAAGTAAAGATTCCCAAACATCGTGGAAGGTCGAAGAAGGGCAGATCTAAATTTGGAAGTAGGGTGGTATGTTGGAATTATGGAAAAGCATAACATGTAAAGAAAGATTGTTGGGCTTTAAAATCAAGGAAATATCAACAAGAAGGGTACAAAGAGGAAAATGTTGTTGTTGAGGTGTTATAAGATGCTCTTATTATTTATTTGGATAGTGAATTAGAATCTTGGGTTTTAGATTTTGGTACTTCATTTCATGCACTCCTCATAAACAACTTTTTCAAGATTATGTTGAAGGGAATTTTGGGCATGTATATCTTGGTGATGATGAGCCATGTAACACTTTGTTGGAAAAGGTAGCGTTCAAGTTAAATTTTAGAATAGTAAGAATCTTAGGCATCTTTCTAGCACGAAGAGGAATCTAATTTCGCAAGAGCAATTAGGAGATAATGGTTGTATGGTTACACTTACAATGATTCTTGGAAAGTTACCAAGGGTGCTCTTGTGGTTGCGAGAGGTAAGAAAGTAGGTACTTTTTATTTATCCACCAATAGTACAGATCCCTCTTCTATTTTAGCTATTATAGGTATAGAAACAACTCTATGGCATCACGAGAATTTTCCATATGAGGGAGAAGGGGATGAAGATTTTACATTCATAGGGAAAGTTTTGATTTGAAAAACATAGACCTAGAATTTTGTGATCATTTTTGTATGGGAAACAAAAGCATGTGAGATTTCTCAGGGTTGGATTAACCAAGAAGGAGAAAAAGTTAGAGTTTTTTCATATGGATGTGTGAGGGGTGGCTTAGGTATCTTGTCTTGGTGGTTCACAATATAACGTTACTTTATTGATGCTACTAGAAATATTTGGGTTTATTGTATAAAGAAAAAATATGATGTATTTGATACTTTGAAGATGTGGAAATCTACGGTTAAGAATTAAACAAGTTTGAAGTTGAAATGCCTCAACTAAGATAATGGTGAAGAGTATTGTAGTGTAATGAAATTACTTGTATAATTCAGATCATGAGCAGAAATATAACACCAAATAACACAATATTCCAGAATAATGATCTCAATATGAAATTATAATAGCTTTGCCACTTCGAGGGGGAAACCTCCAAACCATACAATAATACTCAAATACTCCAATGATGATGAAATAATACCTACAATCCCCTATATATACTATTCATATGTTATGGCCATCACCAAGGCCAACCTACTAAGCATGAGAAAGTATAAATGATATAATAAAATGATATGGTAAGCCACAAATCGGCTACTCATATCCTAATACAAGCAATAGGTTAAGGGTGTAGCATGCCCTTCCCCTTTAAAGCAACAATGTCCCCAATGTTGAGAAGCTCTAGGTGATGCTGTAGGAATGTCATATCTTCCCATGTTACATCTTCATTGTCCATATTCTTCCACTTGATTAGGTACTCAGTAATAACCTATGTCCTCAATATTTTAGTGCATGTTTGAAGGATGCATTCAAGTTCCAAGATGACCCTCCCCTCCTCATCGAGCTTAGGTAACACTATTTGGGCTGATACTCTCTGTCCAATTACTTTCTTTAGGCAAGAAACATGAAATACTGGATGTATTCTAGTTGATTGTGGAAGTTCTAATTTGTATGCTATAGTACCAATCTTCTGCAATACTTGATAGGGGCCATAATACTTCGGTGAAAGTTTTTATCCTTTTGTTTTTGTTTCAAAGACATTTTCTTATATGGTTGTAACCGCACAAAAAACCCAATCACCGGATTCAAAATGCCTTTCCGTGCGATGTTGATCAGCTTGTTGCTTCATGTGGTTTTGTGCCATGACCAAGTTCTCCTTGAGACTAGAGAGGACCTCTTGTTGATATTGAATGTGTTCTTCTACTGCTCTAACTCGTGGTTGTACTCTCAATGATGATGTGATGGATGGTGGATGGTACCCATAGAGTGCCAAAAAAGGAGACATTTTAGATGAAGTATGGAAGGAAGTGTTATACCACCATTCTGTAAGTGCCAACCATTGGACCCATCTTTCTTGTTTATAAAACATAAAGCAATGGAGATATCTCTCCAAACACTTATTTACAACTTTTGTTTGCCCATCGATGGGAGATGATAAGAAGAGCTACGAGCTAACTGAGTACCTAAACATGAGAATAAATCAGTCTAAAAATTACTAGTAAATATAGGGTCTCGATCACTTACTATAATCTTCGGTGTCCCATGAAGCTTCTAAACTGTGTCCATGAAGGCTGTTGCTACCATACTTGCAGCAAATGGGTGTGCCAAGGCAAAAAAATGAGCATATTTGGTGAGTCTATCCACCACAACCATGATGATATTTTTCCATCATATTTAGGCAATCCTGTGATAAAGTCCATGGAAACCTCTTCCCACCACTGGCTAGGAATAGATAGATGTTGTAGAAGACCTGGGGATCGAACTGTTTCACCCTTATTTTACTGACGAACCATGCATTCTGCCACATATTTTTGGACATCCCCTTTGAGCCCTTCCCAAAAGAAATCTTGTTTGACTCGATGATAAGTCTTCAAGAATCCAGAGTGCCCCCCTACTAGAGAAGAGTGAAGCTTAGATAGAATCCTATTTTTAAGAGTGGAGTTATTACATAGGTATAATCTATCTTTATACCATAAATCATCCACTTTCAATACAAATTTTTTAGACATGCTTGGATCATTCTGGAGATGATGAATGAGGTTTTGTGTGGTTGGGTCATTTCTCCATTCGGACCTTGCCTCATCTATCTAATCTTCTTGTAATATGGATATGGCACATAACAAGGCTGCAGTTGAGTCATCTTTTCATGACAGTGCATCTGCAACTAAATTCTCCTTCCCTTTCTTATAGATAATCCCAAAATCATATCCCAACATGTTGGAGACCCATTTTTGTTGTTCTTCAGATGATAAATGTTGCTCAAGAATTATTTAGACTATCATGATCTGTCTTCACTTTAAAGTGTCTTCCTATGAGATATGGTCTCCATTGCTTTACTGCATGAAGTATGGATAGCATTTCCTTCTCATAAGTCGGCTTGGAAAGATTATTACCTTTGAATTGATGGCTCAAAAAGGCAATAGGATGGCCTTCTTTCATGAGAACTACCCCCATACCCACTCTGATGCATCACATTCAACAATGAATGTTTTGGAAAATTATGGAGTAGCCAAGACTAGAGTGGTGCACATGGCCTCCTTTAGTTGCTCAAATGCTTTGGTTGCATCCTCACTCCAATGGAAGGAGTCCTTCTTTAATAAATTTGTGAGAGGTGAAACTATGCTTCCATAATGCCTTATGAATCTTCGGTAATAACCTGTAAGCCCCAAAAATCCTCGTAGAGACTCTTTAGGGTTTTTGTAACCTTCCACTCCATCATGGCTTTGATCTTATTAGGATCCACTTTAACCCCTTCATGACAGACAATGTGACCCAAATATTCAACCTCCTTGAGTCCAAAAGAACACTTAGAGAGCTTTACGTAAATTTGATGTTGCTCAAGGGTTTCCAAAACCTTATTTACATGATGCAAATGTTCCTCCCATGTTTTGTTATAAATTAATATATCATCAAAAACACTAAAACAAACTTCTACAGGAATGACTTAAAAATAGAATTCATCAAACTTTGAAATGTAGAAGGTGTATTTGTGAGTCCAAAAGGCATTACTAGGAATTCATAATGGATTTCATGTGTCCGAAAGGAAGTTTTATGAACATCCTCATCCTTGATTCTGATTTGGTGGTATCCCGAACGAAGATCAAGCTTTGTAAAATAAACAACACCATGCAACTCATCAAGCAAATAATCAATAACAGGAATAGGAAACTTATCTTTTATTGTGTACTTATTAAGTTCCCTATAATTAGGACACATGCACCACATGTCATCTTTCTTCCGTACCATCACTACTGGAGAAGAATTAGCACTTTGACTATGGCGGATGATTCCTGCTTCTAACATCTCTTGTACAATCTTCTCAATTTCACTCCTTTGCACATATGGGTACCTATAAGGTCTAATGTTAGGCGATTGACTTCCTGGTAATAACTGAATAGCATAATCATGATCTCTCTTTAGAGGTAAGCCCTTTGGTATATTTTCAAATACAACAGAGTGTCCATCCAACACTACTTGCATATCTGATGGTATAATGTCCTTATAATGATGAGCCTCCAATGAAAAGAGTTGTGCCAAAAATCCCTCTGCACCCTTTTTAGAATTTTGTGCATCGATGAGAACTTACTATTTGTGGAGACTTTTCTCTTAAGACTCTTAGCTCAAAAGTCCTTCCTTGAGTGAAATCGCATGAACAAGTCTTGGAAGTTCATCTCAATGGTTCCCAAAGTGCTAAGCCATTGAACCCCTAACACAATGTCTGCTCCTCCCATAGAAATGGCATACATGGGACTATGTAGTATGTAATCTCCCATGGAAAGCTTAATGCTATGGCATTTTCCAGAACAAGTAACATACCTCCATCATGATCATTACTTGACATTTAGAAGTGGATAAATGAAATAGTTTAGGCACCTTTGCTAACTTATGATTGATAAAGTTGTGAGTAGTTCTGAATCAATCAACATTATGACCCTCTATTTTTTAGGAATCCACCACCTTTAGGGTCTAGGGGTGCTAATACCTGAAATTGCATGGGATGAGATCGTTGGTGAGGATCCCGACTCCTCCTCTCGGCTCAACCAAGACCTTTGACTCTACATCTTCATTATTCTCTTCACCTTCACTAGGCCCATAAATGTAGAACAACTTCTTTTCAGCACATTTATGTCTAGGTCCAAATTTACTGTCACAATTAAAACATAACCCTTTTTCTCTTTTTTATTCAATTTGTTGAGGTGTCAATCTAACTGGCCAAGGGAGTGTTGGGGCCAAGGTGTTGTGATATCTGGTATAAGTGAAATGTTGTCTCCTAATTGAAACAATTTTCTCCTCTACCCTTCTTACCATAATCATCGAATCAGAAACCTTATGAGGATTAAACATATGCACCTCATGTTTAATGTGATCCTTAAGAGCCCCAAGAAATAGGTCATTCAAATTCTCTTCACTAATATTTTCCACCCGCAGAGAAAGGTTTTGGAAGTGATGAATGTAATCCTTAACAGATCCTATCTGTCTCAACTTTGCTAATTGGCTGAAGTAATTATCTAACACACTAGAACTATAGTGTAATTGTAACTCTTCAGTGAAGATTGTCCATGTAACATTGAGACCACTCTTCTTCCTTTGAGCACATAACCATTGATACTAGATGAATTGGTCAGGTTTGAGATACAAAGCTGCCATGGTCACCTTTTGTCTTGATGGAATCTGATGTAGTTCAAATAAATTCTCCATTTGGTTGATCCAATTGAGTGGATCCTTTCCATCAAACTTGCACAAATCCACATTTGGAAACATAATACGGGCCTGCAAAGTGCTCGTATTTGGATTGTGCACACTCGAAGAACCACTATGGCTCATGTGTCTATTATATTGACCTGAGGATCCACCTTGATTGACATAAGTATGATTACCCATCATATGCGTACTAAATTTTTGCATGAAATCCTCCAATCTTTGTCCAATCCTATCCACATCTTCTTTACTGGCCACCCTAGATTCGAGGCCTCTCAGGGTAAACTCAAGTTGGCTTACTTTATGGTCTGTCAAGTAAACCCTAACCACGAGGAATTTGTAGTTATATCTTCTCTCTCCAACTCCTCAAATACTATCTCATCCTTTTCTAGTGTTTTACCGGAGTGATGGGATTCTTTTTCCTCTTGTCAAAGGCCTGCCATGATGCCCCAAAATAGTAGGATGTAGGGATCATGGTCAAATTTTAGGGTTTCATATTTCGATAAGAATTCGGCCAAATATAAAAAAAATTAAATAACAAACCCAAAATAAATTTTGTTTTTCTTTTTGAAAATGTAACGAATTTGAAAAAATTCCAAAATTTGCACCCTAGGGAGTGATTTTATGAAAAACACTAAATTATTAATAAATTTTGAAAAATAAATCAAAAAAGTCTGAAATTTTTAGGGAACCTTACTTGAAATATTTCAAACTATAGTAAAAATATCTCCCACTAATTTTTTTCACAATATATGGTGGAAACAAAAAATTAGGGTTTTTACCCTAATTTTGGCCCGATCGCAGCTCTAATACCACTTGTAATGAAATTAATTGTATAATTCAGATCATGAGCAGAAATATAACACCAAATAACACAATATTCCAGAATAGTTATCTCAATATGCAATTATAATAGCTTCGCCACTTCGAGGGGCAACCTCCAAACCAAAGAATAATACTCAAAACTCCAATGATGATGAAATACTACCTCTGATCCCCTATATATACTATTCATATGTTATGGCCATCACCAAGGCTCACCTACTAAGCATGAGAAAGTATAAATGATATAATAAAATGATATGGTAAACCACAAGTCAACTACTCATATCCTAATACAAGCAATAGGTTAAGGGCGTAGCGGTAGCTCACGAATTTAATAACTATTGTTCACGAGAATGGAATATGTATGGTGAAGATGGTTCTAAGAACACCACAATACAATGGTGTGTTAAAAAGGATGAACATGACTATCATGGATCATGCAAGGAGCATGAGATTAAATGTTGGATTGCCCTTACAGCTTTTTATGGACGATGTAGATATTGTTATTTACTTGATAAATAGAGGAACTTCAAGTGATTTGGAAGGTGGAGTACCGAGGAGGGCTTAGACCGATAAGAAGGTAAACTATTATTTTCTGAAAGTTTTTAGTTGTGAAGCTTTAGCTCACATTGTTAAAGAGAATATGACCAAGATAGAAGCTAAGTCAAAGAAATATACTATCATTGGGTATGGCACTAATGAATTTGAATTCCGGTTGTGGAGCTTGGATGAGAATAAATTCATTTGGAGTAGGGATTTTATTTTCAATGAAAGGGTTATGTATAAAGAACAACTACAGATAAGAAGCTAAAAAGTTTGAGTATGTAGAAATTGATGAGATAAAAGATAGATAAGTGCTCAAAAGGTTGGAAAATCAACAAGTATAGAAAATACACAGAGTTGGCATCAATCCTAGCACATTCGGTGTCAATCCTAAAGTTGAAGGTGATTTTATAGATCAAAGTCAGAAAGAACAACAAAATCCTCAAACTCCATAAAATCTTGTGAGACGTTCTACTAAGGTAAGTAAACCCCCTACAAGATTATCTTTGTATCAACTTTACTATTGTTTATTGATGGATGGTGGAGAACCATAAAGTTTTGAAGAAGAAATGCAGGTAAAAACACGGAAAAAGTGGGAGCATGGAATGGATGAGGAGATGGACTCCTTGGAATACAACCAAACTTGGGATTTGGTATAGTTACCTATAGGAAAGGTAATTTTTCAAAACAAGTGGGTTTACGAGGTTGAATTAAGAATAAGGTGGAAAAAATAGGTACAAGGAAATACTTGTTGTGAATGAATTTTCATAGGAAAAAGGTATAGACTTTGCTGAAATTTTCTCTCTTGTTGTTAAAATGAATTCCATTAGAACTGTTTTAAGTTCGGTAGTTGTGGAAGATTTGTATCTTAAAAAATTAGATGTAAAGACTTGTTTTCTTCATGGTTATTTGGAGGAAGAAATATATATGGAGAAGCCATAGGGCTATAAAATGAGGGGGAAGGAGAAAGTGATGTACAAATTGAATAATATCTTTTATGGCCTCAAGGAAGCTCCTAGACAATGGTATTTGAGATTTGACAAGTTCATTATAGAACAAGAAGATTAGTCTAGATGCAATTTTGATCTTTGTGTTTATTTTAAGAGACTAGATAATTACAACTATATTATCTTATTGTTGTATGTGGATGACATTCTTGTGGTAGTGTCAAACATATAAGATATAAATGAGCTAAAGAGACAATTATCCAATACATTTTCCATGAAGGATTTAGGTGCAACAAAGAAAAATATTCGCATGTGAAACAATAGAGACAAAAAGAGTAGAATATTGAAGTTGTCTCAAGAAGAGTATGCAAACAAGATATTGGAAAGGTTTAGGATGCATGATGAAAAACTAGTGAGAAAACCATTGGCGGGGAACTTCAAGTTGAGTAAGAAACAATGTCCTAAAACACATGTAGAGATTTAATATATGTCCAGAGTTCCATATGCTTCAACAGGTTTGAGGTTTTATATATGCTACATTATGCACAATACTAGACATTTCCAATGCAGTGTGATTTGTTAACAGATACATGAGTAATCAAGGAAATGAACACTTTGGAATACAGTTTAGTGGATTCTCAGATACTTGAGAGGGACCAGTAGTAGATAGTTGTACTATGGAGGGTTAGAGGTTACCTTACATGGTTATGTAAATGTAGACATGGTTAGATATTTGGATGGTGGGAGGATCACCATAGGTTATGTATTCACTATTGGTGGTATGACAGTTAGTTGGATTTCTAAACTACAGAAGATTGTTGCCATGTTTACTACAAGAGTAGAGTATGTTACCGTTATTGAAGCAAGAAAGGAGATGAAATGGATGTAACGATTCATGAAAGAGATGGGAAACAAGTAGGAGGATTACATGTTATTTAGTGATAGAAAAATTGCAATTCATCTTGCAAAAACTCAACATTCCATTTGAGAACCAAACATATACAACTGAGATATCACTTTATTAGATCAGTTTTGGAGGATGGGCATTTGAAGTTAGAGAAGATCCATACAAGTCAAAATCTTGTTGATATGTTGACAAAGGTGGTGACAAAAGAGAAGTTGGAAGGTTGTTCGGCTTTAGTAGGTCTTCAAGATTGATCTTGAAGAAGAGAAACAAGTCAAAGAAGAGTCCGAGGATGAGTCTGTAACAGTGGGTTACAACATTCAATCTCTAAGTGGGAGATTGTTGAAGTTGTGAAGTGTGATTGCAAGTTAAAGTGACTGTTTGTTTTTATTTTCTTTTTTTTTGGGAGGAATTCATGGCCATGGATACAAATAGTATTGTCTTATTAATAAACGAGAGTTTTTATTTTTATTTTTATGCATGTATTATTTATAAGCATGTGATATTTAGGTTGAATAAAATTGTTGTAAAGTGGTTCAAAATTTATATATATGTGAATGGATTTACTCGTGGGAGTATGAAAAATGAGAGAATTGTATTGTATTCCTCAAGACTGAATAAAGGAGAAGGATGGCTTGTTTTTGGTGGATGTAGCCCAAATTGGGTGAACCATGTTAAATATTTGCTTTATCTTTGATTGCATGCTTCATTTATTTTTGTTTTAATTCTCTTTTATTTATTGTTTTTATTTCGATCTTAACACATTATAGATGACAAATTTTAAGAGCCCCATCATGCGTATGACGTAAAGGGTAATTGTGCGAAGGAAAGATATCAAAATCTTCTAGATGATTCCATCAAATTGATGGAATAGATTTTCTTAGCATTGGGGTTTTATGAAAAAAATGCAAGTAATAAAATAAACCAAAATATGTAAAAATAAGTAGAGATCCTGGAATAAAGTAGAACATACTACAAATATTGACATAGTGTTTATCCTATAGAAACCCTTTTTCAAGTAAAACCTTCGCATAACTTCAACCTTATATTAATTTTAAAAAGCTTGCAAATATAATAATCAACATCTATAATGTTGGCCTTTGATAATTAATTATTTTCAAAAACCCGTGTCATAACAAGAGCATGTAATTTTATAACCAAATAACATCCTATAATTAAACTTGTTTAGAAAGAAACAGAAAATATGTAAACAATATTTTAAACTAGATCAACAAATTTTAGAATGAACTCAATTTAGAAAAGTAAGTTATTTTTACTATTATTAGGCACAACCATTTCTTTAAAGCAAAGTGCCCGGAATAACACAACACCCTTGCGTGAGCGTTGAATGCGTAGGTGATTACCAACAATCCACCACTTATTTCTTCCTCCATTAGGAGAACAATAACTCATTCCTCAATATTTGCGTGTTAGTAAGCCCATTCCTTCCATACACAATTAAAACTCTCAACACTCACTTCCTTAGTCAATAAATCCGCATAATTCATCGTTCTACAAGATAATGGGTTACATATCCACAATTTAAATGAATTTTCTTTGTGGATATCTTTTTCATAAATTGTGAACCCAATTTTGTGGACTCCACCCATAAACATTTTGTAAAAATGTTAAATGTGACAAATATTGTGACAAAATCCATGGTAAAAAATAGTGAGAATTCCACAATTTAAATTTTCAGCATTAATGACAATTTGTATATTGTTGTATATCTACAATTGAAAAAATTGTAACAAATTTCATAATTTCAAAATTATCTTACATCCACAATTTTGAAATTATAATTATTTCTTTGTTTTCCCACAAAATTACAAAATTAAATTAAATCAAAAATAAATTTTAATAAATATTTGTTATATATATATATATATAATTTCAAATATTTGTACATAATATTAAATAAAATGAATTTACATAGTGTTGTTAACGTGAATTAGGTTCACAAAATTCTTAACCAATGATAATATTAAAATAATTATATTTACAAAATATTTTAAATACCAATATAATATAAGAAATTTTTATCTTCAACTAGGAAATTAAAATATTTCTATATTACGAAATAAAAAATATTAGTAAAAATTAAGAATCATTTTTTTAAATAATAAACTTAAAAAAAAATTATTATTAAATGATAATAAGGTACATTAAATCTATAGAGATTTTCTTTTTCTAATTTAATGGAATAGTCGCATATGTTGCAAATCTAAGCATCATCACTATTCATAAGAATTTAAGTAATGTTGGATGTATAACTTTCATTTTTTCGAGCATCAACCTAATATTTTTTACCGTTTCTCCAATAAAATAATATTATACATTAATGCACACTTTGTTTGAATGTGAAACTCGGGGTTATTTTCTAGATAATTTTCACTTTATGAGTCATGAATTATTGTTGTCACTTTGGGAAACCCTAGCCGAATGGTTGTGAATCCTGGTGTGATAATGGATGACCTAAATCCCTAGGCGGTGGCGAAAAATGGTTCTTTTGCTCTGTCTCGGCACACTACTCGGCTTCTAGACTATGTGTGGAAGGCGGCGGCAGAGGCTTCAATGGTGGTGGTCATTCAAAGTCTTCCACTCTTACTTGTGTCCATGATGTGGTTTGGAACAAATTCTGGTTGGTGTCATGGTTGAATCTCCTACGACGAATAATGAGAATGGTTTGGCCCTTATAAAACAAGTGTATTACGGCGGTAGAAAAGGGGCTTTGCTCCTTGTGTTCCCATGGCTCGTGATGTTGTCTCCTTACCTTATTCCAATAATGCGGCAGTTTGTATCCCGAGTTCAGCCTTTTTCATTTTATTAGAAGGAGCTACTATATGAGATGGAGGTTTGGGAATGATTGTGGGTTTCTCGAACAATGCTTCGTGATGGTAGCTGGTGGTGGACTAAGGGAGTATGGCGGTGGTGGGAAGGGGTGATTCAGGGGTGTTAGGATGCGGGGCCTAACCAGGAGAGCCCATTTATTTTCTAGAGACGGAGATATCTAAATGGAAAGTGCCTTCTAAACCCATGTTTTATGCCAAATCAACACATGTATTCTCCTTTAGGGAGGAGGTTTCTAAATTAGTTGAGTTCTACTGAATAGAGAAATGATTTGCACATTCCTTAGTTGCTGCCCTGCTTTCTGCCTTGCACAAATGGATATTTGAAACAATGGTTTCCCTAATCGAAGGAAAAGTAACTCCTCTTACTTACCCCTCTTCTTGAGGTATTTTCATAGCAGCTTTTGGTAACTCCTCTAATAGGGATTTGATTTTTGGTAAAATATGGGATTTCCAGTCGCATCTTCTTCTCATGAAGCCCTAGTTCCCTCACTTTAATCCTGTAATTGAAAATTTTACTATCAGACCTGTGTGGATAAGGCTTCCCTATTTTCCTTTGCACTTTTGGAGTGAAGATTGCTTCAGGGCCATGGGGGAAGCTTTGGGTAAATTCCTAGTTGTTGATCCTAGGACTGAATCTTTTGATCATACCACATTCACTCGTATTTTGGTGGATATGGATATGATTGTTGATTTCCCAGCCACCATGGAGCTAAAAGTAATGGATTCAATATGGACACAAAACTTGGATTTTGAAGGTTTCCCTTTTAGATGCAGAACATGTTTTTCCCTTGGTCACCTAGCTTCTGATTGCCACATCGTCAAGAAACAAATTAAGGGGCAGGTCTCGTGGTGGAAGGATTTTAATCCAGATAATATGGTGGTATATGCTTAGGAGGAAAATGATAGTAATGATGTTTCAGATAGTCATTCAAGCAATGAGGAACAAAAGAAGGTAGAGAAATGGATGAGAAGAAGGAAGAGAATAAGGGAGGGGTTGTCTCCTCTCCCACTAAACCAAATATTGAATTATAGAATTTTGCATGAAAGGGGGTTTCTTCTCTGAAATCCCGGGTTCTTTGCATTCAAAGTTTGAAAAAAAGGAGCCTCTTAAAATTTTTCTTTTTGTCCACCCAGCACGAGAATATAGATCCTAATGAGGGGACAGGTTGGAAGGTTATGAACAACAAGAAGAAAGGTAAAGTTTTAAATTATCCTCTCAAGATTAACCAAATATCTCATAAAGGAAAGACCTTGGTAGTTAGGGCTCCTTGGGTAGAAACCAAGTTGCTTTGACTGGTCTACTTTGCAGGTCCTTTCTTCCTTAAGGTGCTTTCTGTTTTTAGGTGTTGGCTTGTCTGGTTGTTTCTACTTGGGCCTGTGGGATCTTGTTCCTTGATGCTTCTCTTTTGTGCCTTGATGCTTATATTTCGGTTGTACAGGGTTCCCGATCCCTTTAAAATATTCTTATTACCTAATCTAATTAAAAAATTGTCACTTTGAAATGCAACTTTTGGAGAGTGGTTTGGAATCTCTCCTTTCAATTAAAAAATAGAAACACTCCTAGGTCCTAGGTTGTAAGTACCTTATATATTGGAATGAGTCTCCAAAGAGGGATGGTTCATCTAGTGTAACACTTAAGACTAGTTTCTACTCCTATGACTACTCTACTCTACTAAATTCATAACGAAAAGGAGAGGGAAATAAGGCAAAAATTGAATAAATGGTGATACAATTTTTTTTTTAGGATCTCAAACTTGTATGAATCACACAAATGGATCTAAATAACCATACTTAACATACACAATGCATAAATTAAAAAACCAATGCATAAGTGTTTCAAAGAAAAGTTGCAAGACATAACAACATAGGGAAGGGGTCAAAAATAACTTGGGAAGAGAAAGTAAACTCCACAAATGAATCCTACAAATATTTAATCAAAACAAACCATGACCTATCGATTAGCATGTTACTATAAAAATGGGAATTAAATTGTAAAACTAGGGATAAACATTTTCACAAGATTAAATCAATTTAAACATAAACTTGCACAAATTACAGCAACGAAAAGGAAAAAACAACTCTTTTATTGATTCAAGAGGTGAGACAATTACAAATAATGACTTGTGACCCCTTTTCTTCCTCTCAAAATGTAGAAAATATTCCATAATTGAATAGAATGTGCAGATATTTTTTTACAATGAAATCATGGAGTTTGATATAGAATTCTTAGAGATAAGAAGAAGAGTAAAATAATAGACATGCAAGTATGGTTCTAAAAGTAACCAAAACATGAATGAAATGCATGTATAATGATGAAAAAATCCAAAACACATGCTCAAAATACCAAAACACATTCAAAAATAGATTTACTTGCTAATAATAACAAAACACGTCCAAAATTATCCAAAATGCACTCGACATAATTAAAACATGTTTTTGAAAATAACGGGTCTTCTCGCATGATTTGTTTTTGTTTATCAATCCATGCGTGTTATAAAATTTTTCCTTTTAACATGCTTTAAAAATAGCATTTTGGTTGAAATCTAGAAACTAAAAGTAGATTTTTTCCGTCCCCATGTTTTGCGGTTTTTATTTATTTTTTTGCTTTGTTCAACAACTTTGTCTTTGAAATTTGTAGCCTTTATTTACATTTTACTTCATTATGCGGCCTTTATTTACCTTTTTATTTGTTTTATAGCTTTTTTGGACCCCCACAACTTTTCTTTGACATTCACAATTTTATTTGAGACTCTCCTTCGATTCGTAGTCTTATTTTTCTTTCTATCGTGTTTTGCGGATTTGTGAATATTTTCGTAGAATTTGGTTGGCCTCCATGAAACACTAAAATACTTAAATTTTGTCCCATGTTCTTAGTTAGACATCCATAATTCTCTACACACTGTAGATCACTAAAATACCTCCAAAGACTTCGCTATGTTTTTCCCGACCACCATGGATTTATTTGGAATCAGAAAAACACTAAATTTTGTTTGGGTGACTTATACCGATGTGGGCTTGTCCAAGACCTCCACGAAACATTATAATACCATTGCACCACCCATAAATGTTGTTAGATGAATCTCCTTCTCTTTTTCACATCCGTGGAACATTGTGGTCGACTTCTTTTGTCTCACAACCTTAGTTATACCCCCAACAACTCTATGTACACTTGTGCAGCTTCCATATACCCATGAAACATTCTTCCAATATTCCATGGATTGAACGTACCCATGAAACACTAGAATTCAAAGCCTTTGTACCATAACTTTCTCAAAATTTAAAACTTACATAAACAATTTCTCTTTAGCTTTGCATGCCTTCGTGTGGCTACTTTTCCATGTATGGCAGCCTATGTTATTTGTTTTCATACCTTATTCTACTAGTTTTGTGAACTTTGCAAAATTTATTTATCCTCCAAGTCTGTGGAACATTGAAATTTCTATTTTTTTGGTTCTTACGTCTACCATCCAAAAAGTCTAAAACTGGAGCAAGTGGTACAAATAAGCATGGAGGATTGGTTGGATAATAATTTGATGACTTTCATTGACATCTACATGCTAGATGTGAGTTCCAATATCCTTGAAGAATACATTGGGTATGGAGTAATGTGTTAACTCACTGCAACTTATTGAAATAATAGGGGCACTCAAAATACCTTCCAAAAACAACAACTATGCTACATTACTTATTATCGAAACAAACACACCAACAAACCGCACAAGGCACATAAAGGAAGGAAACATCACAAAAATTGGGAAATCATACATGATCCAAATTGAATATGCAAAAAATTATCAAGAACTTATTTTACAAAAAACAAACCTAAAATACTCCTAATATAAACAAAGAGAAAGTAAAGATAAAAAAACCACATACTAGTTGGGAGAAATAACTTCCTTTTCTCACAAAATGGGGCCATGAGATCAGTTTTGCAACTAGATCACATGGTGGAGATGAAGACATGGTTTACACCTCTGATTTACTCAAAATATCAGCCAAGAAAAGAATAAACACCTCTATAGGATCTACACTTAGTCTTTGTAGATGTTGGGGTTGATTTTTGGCAACTTAAAGCTCTTTCTCATGCTCTGAATTGAGCACAACTAATGAAAACTCTATTTGTGGATCTAGGCTGGCCAAATATCTGATTGGGAAAGTTTTCCTTGTAGCTAATTGACTGATTTATTTTATTTTCCTATTATCCTTGCACTTAACTCCATGAGTGGAGCTATAAGAGGAAATTTCTCCATCATATTGGATGTATAAAAGTTGAGATAATACTTGTTCCTCTTCATCCTTCGAAAAAAACTCAAGTTCCATACATGGAATCTTGTCCTTAAGAAGTGTGTCTGTAATATAATATGGTTTTTGTTTTGATTCTTCAAATAAATAACCATAATTTGGTTTCAAATTTTCATCTTCCTCATCCAGTAAAAATTTTGATAACTCAAACTCATCCTTTGCTTCCTTAAGAAGATTGATTTGAACTGTATGATCCTCATTCATTTCCTCATCAACATGAAACTCTAACAGGTTAATTTCCTTTTCTAAATATAGTAGACAAAAATTTATGCACTTGGGTTCATTTCTAGGTCCTAAAAGCATACTATCATTTACATGAATCCTAAGCAAGAAAACTAGTGGTTGACCACTATCTTTTTCCTTTTTTCTTTGTCTCTTGCTTTATATTTGGTCTTGCACACCCTATAGCCCAACCATAAATTTAATTGTTATATTTTATGGCTTTAGAAACCAGCACCAACCTAGGAAAACAATGCTCAAATGCTACTATGCCCTCTCGGTGCCCTTGACCCTTTCTTAATGTTTCCCACTCCTTTTGGGTATCTTTTATCTTTGGGAATATTTTTCACTTATGGTTTATCCTTCCAGTTGTCAATTACAAAATTTAAAAAGGTAATCATATACATATATGGTTATGTTTTCAAAATAAGGGACCAAGCACTAAGCAATATTATCATCACCTAAGATTGCATTAAAAAGGCACCTAAAGTACTCAAGGCATCCATATAACATCCATTCAAAGGATAAGGGACTGCATTTTCTGCATACACATCATAGGAAGGGGAAGTTCATTTTATTCCATCCACACATTCTACTATATTGTTACATTCTAGCTACAACCTGCTATCAAGTGCAACTTACACAAGGGAATCCTAGGGCATAATTTCTATACACACTCACAAGAACTACATGGAGTGTGAGATGTAGTGAAGTTCTCGGTTGTAAGTTCACTCATGAGGTGACCATCGTGGTCATTACGCTCCCCATTTTGCATATTTTTTTAGATTTTATGTGTTTTTGGGCTTGTATAAGTGAAATTATCTTTTCGGAGTTACATGTGCCTTCACTTTCAAAGAGCGACTATCATATGATCAACAAGAAACAACTAGGAGACTCTTGCGACAAACTAAAAACAAGATTTTGAATATTTACGCAATCACAACCACCCAGTAGCAGTCTCCAATGCCTAGGCGCCCTTACCTTAAAGTGGGCGCCCATGTCCCTATCTATTCATGAGTTGAAAAAATTCATACTAAGTATTTACGACACCCTACCCAACGTGTTCAACACTTTTCCCAATGCAAATTAGATCCAAATCTAGCATTAATAAGCTAAGTCTCTACATCTATCTATTTTTCTTAGGGTTTTAGAGTTTAAATCTTAGTTTCCTTGTGTCATTTTTATATTTTATTATTTATACATCATTTACTCAGAATACTTAAATTTTTTTAATTACAAATTAAATTAAATCTTTTAAATGAACCCCACTCGTGATCATACACTTGGATCCTCCTTCTTCTTTCATGGCTCCTAAAATCCTTTAGTCTCCTTGCATCAATTACTTCAAATGTACCCACATTGCAAAGATGTTCTCCAAAAATCCCTAGACACTATGTACCTCCCTAGAAATATGCCACCTACTCAAGTAAGTGCCATTTTCAATCGTCTATCTGATGACTCTATCACCCTAATACTCCATTAATCAATAGATATTAGATTCCATAAAAAATTTACATTGTTTATTTCAAGATAAAATTAAAGCTATGGAAACAATGATTATATCTCTTAAATCTAAAATCCAACATATAAATGATGCTTCTTAAGCCCATGTTTATTCTTCTTCTACATCTCATCTTACTTCTATGTCTTATACATATGCTAATATAAGTTAACCTCAAGTATTACCACTACCCACACCTCTCAATTTTGATCTAAATGCTAAGAAACATGATATTTTTCCTTAGCTCCTCACTCATCAATTGATAAAATTTCCAACTACCCAATTTTATTGTCCTTATCGGCCTGCCAAGTACATAGGTCTTTCATTTTCTAATTACCACATAATTAATGGACATAAAGATAATGATTTCTATACTTTAAGACAAATATTTAAGTACCTTGAGCATTAGGGTTTTATCTCATATGTTGCACCACATTCTTCTTCATGCTCATCTTCAATTGATAAATCCCAATGGGCTCCTACATCCATTCCTTCCATCTCTAATTAGCATCACTCCATAGTTACTAATGTTCCTCTGTCATTCAATCAACATTCATATGTCCAACCCATTCTAACTAAGAAAATTACTCTAAGAGTCATTTCATCCCTTCCTCTTAACTCTTCTATAACGTTACCCATTCCAACTAAGCAACTTCCTCCGAGAATCGGTTGATCCCCTCATCCTCTCAAGTATTCTAAAAACATTACCAACTCCAACTAAGCAACCTCCTCTAAAAATCAGTCCATCCCCTCCTCCTCTCAAGTCTTCTACGGTGTTACAAATTCCAAATCAACAACCAATCTCTAAGAAAGACCAACAAACTCTAGATCGCCTCTTTAGGCCTTCTCCTGTCAACCTAAAGTCTAACCCTGGTACTACTATTTCTCCTACCTATCATTGTGATGACCATATGTTTTCTTCTAGCACATTTTAAAATCTGCCACCTTGGAAAGGCCTCTCACACATAATCACATACATCCCCCTTCCTCACACACTTGGGGAATTATATTTCCCCCATTCTATCACTAGCGATTGTCTCTAGAACCTACTATCGACTTTGTGCTTTGTGCTTCATGTATAATATTTCTAATAACTTTCAAACCCTTTGATACACACATTGTATCATCATTTCCCTATGACACACTCTAGTTCCACGATTCATACTTGATTGTTGAGTGTCCGAATATGAATTGAACATCATCTCTTTTACACTTCACACTCTATGCTTCACAATATATATTTCAAATATCTACTCACACATGAAAAACCCATTTCTTGATGACACACTCTTGTTATATGGCTCATTATTAATAGTTGAGGGGTATTTTATAAATGAACCTCATCTCATACACATCTTCCTGGGGGCATGGTTCTCCTATCACATTCGGACATTGCATATCATTCCAACACACTCATACACCGAATTTACATATCTTGGTTGCATTTACTCTTGCTTGCTTATACTACTTACATGTTGCACTTTGCTTACTATGTTAGTTAGATACTCAGTATGTCATTATCTTTATCATATACACATGCATATTCACTTGGTATCTAGTTTTGAATGTAGATCTCTTATAAATTTTCACATGCTGCAATGATTCTTGACACCGTATCCTTTTCCATTCCCATTGAGGCTCCTAGGGAATCTACCTTTCCTACTCTCACACATTACATGTGTTATTATTTCATCATTTATTACTTTCTAGCACATTAATTTCCATTGATACATACATGCTTTGACATAATTTTTATCTTTCTAACATGCTAACGGGTTATTCATGTGTAACATTTGCTTTACAGACTATATGCCACCATGGTTATCTGCTACACTTTGCTTGACATTGTTTGTCATTGTATGAGCTATTGTTTGTGGGATATGCCCTATGTCTTATATGTTTATTGTATGCTTTGGAAACTTTGACATTGATTGTCTTGTGACATTGTGAGCGATGTCCCATGTTTGAAACCCAATTTTCATGGTCTACTTTGTTTGCACGCTTTTTTTATATTATTTTCTATCACATGCTTTTCTTGCTATTTTTTCTACTAACACATGTTCCTAGCCACTTTATTTGCATGTGCCTTAGTTTCTACCATGCACATCCCTTACCCTTTTCAAGATTGTAGTAAAACACAACATCAAGTTCTCTCTTTTGGGCTGTACACTCCTACAATCACCGCATGCAACCCAAATAATGGGGGCATAAATTAGGTGAAAATATCACCCCTACAAAACTTACAGCTACATCACATATCTAGACAATATATGAACAAAACATGAATACAATCATAGAACAACCCATAATCGACTTGGGTCCTAAGAACAACACGAAACCAATGTCAAGATCAAACAATAGCGCTTTGGTCCTTGTTTTCCCCCTTGGGCACTAATTTACTTGGGGCACACACAATCATCTTATCAAATTAGCACAATTCACAAAAGACTTCAAAGAGGTTTCATAGTTACAAGAAAAATTCTCCAGCTTATATAATGCATGCAATCTCCTTTAATCAGTAAAACTTGGAACTAATTCAGAATAATCAGGATAATAGGAACAAAACAGGGACATACCATCTGCAGTGGTGCTTATCGAGACAGAGTCATGGAAGGAGAGTAACATTAGACCTCTCCCTAAAACTTACTCTTTGGCATGAGATTGCTCAAGAAAATCATACTTGGTATGAGATCACCCAAAAAGTTTGCACTTGGGGTGAGATCGCTAAATAAAATCACTATTTGGCATGATATTTCCCAAAAACTCGTTATCAACATGAGATTGCCTAAAAACTCGCTCTTTATAGCATTTTAGGACACTTTTCTATCATTTACACTCTTTTACATCAAGTGCACACTTTCCTTTTACAACTACTTTTACACACTTTTACATACTTTTGCATACTTTACACACATTTTTCATATACGGACTTTGATTACTCTTTTTCTCTTCTTATATAGGCACGTTCTTAATAAGCAACAAGAATCAACCTACAAAAAAATATACAAGCACACCAACAATTAGAATGCAATGAATATGATTTACCTCTATGGTCACTTTCCTTTACTAGTCTCATGCTTCACTTGCTTTCTCAACATGCTATTCGCCACACACTGTACAAGATTACAAGATGTAGTCACAAAATCATGTACTTTAGAAATTTATTTATCCCGGTCTCATACTACTATTTAGAAGGTTCTTGAGGGAAAAAAATACTAATTAACCCTTGTCTTTTGGCCACTTTATTTTATTTTATTTCATCATTACGAACCTCTTGCACCCTTATTCCCAGTCATATTCTATCATCCCACATTATTTTAGCCTCATTTGGGGTTCCTTGTTTAGTATTGGGGAACCTGTCGCCACATTGGTCCCACTAAGGGCGCCCGATCCATCTAGAGCTTTCTAGCCTATTTTTGGGCTCTTTCTAGCCATTTGGAATCTTTTTCCTTATGGTCAGCATTTTTAGGATTAATTATGAAATTAGACAAAAAGAACCCTATAAATATACAATTGTGTGACTAGAATGAGGGACCTAGCATCACTTACTACTATCACACCATCTAGAGTTGCATCCATCTATTGCATTGAGATCACTTGCATCCACATAGTTTCATCATCAAGGTACAAGGCTAGGACATTAGCATCACACTTCATGGGGGATTCTATTATATTCCATGCACACATTCTATTACATTTTCTACACAGCTTATTGCTCCCTACTTAACAAAGTGCAACCGACACTAGAGAAACCTAGGGCTGTTCACACACTTACACATAGAACTACATTGGGTATGAGATATAGTGTAATGATTAGTTAGTAAGTCCACCATTGTGCCTACCGAGGACAGCCCGAACCCTTCATATGCATTATTTCTTTACGGTTTGATACTTTTTTGGGGTTTTGTAGGTCTTTTATTTAGCTTGGAGCATTGTCGGCATTCATCTTAGGACAAAAAAGTTTTGAGATTTTACGTAGACTAGGGCACCGAGATTTCATACCAAAGCACCCGTAAGTGCTCCAATCCTCTTCAGTGCCCTAGTCTAGAGAAATAGCCCAAATCCACTCTTTTCGAGACTTTTGCATAGTCATTCCTGCTCCTAATTTTTCTAGTCACATTTTCGAAACTTTCTGATAGTCATCTGTTATTAGCTAAGTTCTTTCCTCGCTCTCTTTAGTACATTAGGGTTATAATTTCCTTTTGCATATTTGTTTAGCTTGTTTTCACACTTATTTACTATATTTATTTACGGTTTTTCATAGCTTAGATTAACTATCTATATACTACCTAGTTAGTCCATTTTTAGTTAATCACAAGGTATACATGTCTTATCCACTTTATGTTATCAATTATTCACTCAAACACATAAAATGGGGAAAATGTAGACACAAAATTATGTACTTGGGTACATTTCTAGGTCCTAAAAGCATAGTAGCATTTACATGACTCCTAAGTACGAAAAATAGTGGTTGACAACTCTCTTTGGCCTCTTTTCTTTGTCTATTTCTTTCTATTTGGTCTTGCACACCCTATAGGCCAGCCGGAACTTTACTTGGTTATCTTTTATGGCTGCATACACCATCACTCATGTCCCCTCCAGGTGTGTCTGACCATTTCTTAGTCTTACTCGCTCCTTTTAGGTCTCTTTTATCTTTTAGGAATCTTTTTCAATTATGGATCGGCCTTCCAAATTTATCAATTACAAAATCCAAACAAGGGAATCATATAAATACATGGTTATGTTTTCAAAATAATTGACCAAGAACTAAACATTATTATCATCACCTAAACTTGCATTCAAAAGGAACCTAAAACACTCCAAGTCATCCATCTAGCATCCATTCGTGAGGGATAAGGGACTCCATATTCTACATACCAAACATAAGAAGGGGAATTTCATTTTATTCCATCCACACATTCTACTACATTGCTAAATTCTAGCTACATCCCACTATCAAGTGCAACTTTCACAAGGGAATCCTAGCTCATGATTTCTACACACACTAATTAGAATTACATGGAGTCTGAGATGTAGTGTAGCGCTCGGTCATAAGTTCATTCTCGATGCGACCGCCAGGATTTTTCCGAATCCCCATTATGTATATTTTTTATATTTGATGTGGTTTGTGGGCTTATGTAGGTAAAATTCTGTTTTTAGGTTATAAGTACCTTCGTCATTCAAAGAGTGACTATCAGGCGATCAATAGGAAATAACTGCGACACTCATGCGACACTATATACCAAATTATGAACATTTACATAGTCACGGGCACCAAATAGTAGTCTCTGGTGCCCAAATGCCCTTGCCCTAATGTGGGAACCCATGCCTAACTTGTTCATGAGTTGTAGAATTTAGACGAGGATTTACGACACCCTACCGAACTTGTTTAGCACTTTTCCTAGTCCAAATGAGCTCCAAATCAAGCATAAATAAACTTAGTCTCTTCATATATCTCTTGTGTTTAGGGTTTTATATTTTAAATCTTATTTTTCTTGTTTCATTTTTGTATTTTATCATTTATACTTTAGTGACTTTGAATACTTAGAATTATTTAATTACAAATTAAATTAAATCAAAGATGAGTTGGTAGTTTTTTTGCAATCTTCCATGAATGAAGCAATATCCGGACCATGCAAAGAAATGAAAACAATTACATTCAACTAAGGAATCTTGCTCACATGATAACTCTTCTTCATCCTTAATTTTAAGATGATATTCATTCATAAATACCCAGTTTTTCTTTACATTCAGCTCCTCTTTTTGTATAATTTAAACCTTCTCATCCTCCCAATCTGATTCATACCAATCCTTAACTATAATGGAGTTTTTATCTTAGGCAACGTTGGTTTGATATGAGACACAATCAATATCAAGGAGCTTATGATTTGATTTCCCTTCACAACTGCATGATTTATGCTCAAAAAATATGATTGGATTGTTTGTAACACACAAATGATCTTCCAAGATAAGTTTTCAATTTTTTAATTTGAATTATCCTTCAAAACTTCCTGATTTTGTATCATTAGTTGCTACTAGGAATGTTGCAAGGGATGCTCCTTCTCTTCATGGTAATAGAAAAAACATCCCTCTACCAAACTTGTAGGATAACCTATTTTAGTGGGGGTTGGGTAGAGCATGGGGAAGCATGTTTAACATCACAAATTTTGAATTTTTTTAAAAATGATTTGGGAAGTTTTTGAAATTCATTGGATGGAGATGGGAGGGAATATTGCAAAGTAAAAGGAATTTTTTTTGAAATTCTAATCTTGTAGAGTTCCAAGAAAAGGACTAGGAAGAAAAATATCGACCTGATTTTGGAATGGAATAATGTATTATTCTTTATTTGCATGAGAGGTATGGAGTATTTGAGGAGAGGAGGGAAGAATGGAAGCAATGGGGATGGGTTTCCTTTGTCCAACTTGAATGATTATCTTCTCAGATTGTAGTGCAATTTTAAAATTTTGAGGAAGAGTACTACCTCCTAGGGTTTGAATCTATACAAGCAAATCCATATCAAAGGACCTCAAATTATAGAAGAATGCCATACATGGTAAGGGTCTAAATTCTTGATGGATTTGAGCCATGTCCTTTAAAACATGATGTTGAAATCTGAGCTGAACTCCATGGAAACTCAATGTATGTTTCTGAGGTGTTCCATGAGGGAAATAACATCTGTATTCTCCTTGAACCAGTTGTGTAATTGTCATCCCAGATGATCCCATGTGGAAATGGATTGTGGATCCAAAATGTTGCACCAATATCTTGTTTTACCTCTGAATGATGAAACAAATAGCGTAAGCTAAATATTTTCTTCTCTAATATTGTGAATGATACAATATTTGGATACATATTTATCAATAGGATAATGATCTTGTTAGCTTAAAAATTTAATAATACATTTTTTTTTTTAAGTTTACCGACCTGTAGTCGGTTTCATGCCTTTGTGGCATCTGTTCAATCAACTAACAGTTCCATTAATTGTCTTGGAGGATGTATAAATTTGATTTTGCGGGTATCATTCAGCAATCAATAAAACATTGTATCTTCTCCCTCTGAATATCATTGGTATAAGAGCTTTTTGGATTCAGCGTCCTGTGCGTGGACATTATTTGAAAATGACCAAGAAGAGAAACTCTGAATGTGTGGCATAGCATGAAGGTGAAAACATGATTTTTTATGCAGGAGAATTTGTTTTCAGATTTGGCATTTGAAACGTGGAGATCTCTTTGACCCATCGGCCTGCGTGGAGAAGCCAACAAAGTTGGGGTCTTTTGACTTGTTTTGGCCTATGCGCAACAAGTTTTCTTCTTGTTGTGCATGACATTTCTTTGGGCGGTGGTTTCAAAATCATATTTTTCTGCAACCAGGAGTCACGTGGTAGAAGAAAGACGCATCAGAAACCTGTGTTTCTTTCTGACAACATCTGCATTAGAAAAAGAGTAGAATACGAGTCTATTTTTTGGCAGTAAGTTCTTTTACTTTTGACTTGGCGTCCCTTTGCTGGCGTGAATCTT
This sequence comes from Taxus wallichiana var. yunnanensis, assembly GCA_018340775.1. Taxonomy (NCBI): domain Eukaryota; kingdom Viridiplantae; phylum Streptophyta; class Pinopsida; order Cupressales; family Taxaceae; genus Taxus; species Taxus wallichiana. Next base: position 23,709,650 of record CM031241.1, on the reverse strand, counting down.
CAGAAGATATATTTGTTTTGTTTTCTTGTTGTTCCATTAAGTGTTTGGTGTCCTGCGTTGTGTGGTGAAACCTATACGTAAAGGAGGAAGACGTTTCAGGATTTCAAATCTCGACTGCATTGCAAGAGGCAGATGACGATTATTTTGTTGGGTTGATGTTTGAAGACACCAACCTTTGTGCGAGCCACACACTAGGAATTCAGTGTTGTCTCTGTTTTAAACATCAGCGGCTGCAACAAAATGTGAGGCATGGTAAAAGTGAAATGGTTGTCCTTCACCGTGACCCCATTAGCAAGCACCTGCGTTGAAGGCATTTGTTGTGGAGTGTAATAGACTTCATGTCGACTCCAAAGATATTGCTCTCTGATGCCCAACTCTTGAAAGAGCCAAATTTTTCTGCGTGGAAGAAAAATATGTTTTGACCATTCTCCTCTTCGAAGATCTTTGGGACATTGCCATGGGCACACTCGCTTGTCCCACCAATGCAGATGAGAAAATGAAGTACAATAAGGCCGATGGAAAATCCCATATGTTGATCAATCTGAGCATATCCAATGAGGTACAACCACACATACGAGAATGAGGAAACATCAAAGATGGCTTGGGATAATATGTGCACAATCTATGAAGCAAATAATTTGGTAAAAATTCTACATCTCTAGTCAAAGCTTCATACCATGAGTATGAATGAAGGTGAGAAGGTGTAAGAAATCTTGCATTGAGTGGCGGAAATATGAGCAGAGCTTGTTGCACTTGGAGAAGAGGTTGAAGATAAGTTTCTTGTACCTCTCACATTACAAGCTCTTCCGTTCTAGTTCCAGAAATTCTTCACCACTTTGACAATCACACAAAAGGAGGTGAGCTTTTTCGAATTGGTGAATTTTTTGCAACAGGAAGAAGTCATTCAGATAGTGCAAGAAGAGTTTGAGGACAAAGCATTGATCTCGAGGAAGAAGAAGAGTCAAAATCCTTGCAAGAGGCAAAAAGAGACGCAGATGCGTAAGAAACCAAAGAAGCCTCAACGAAAGAAAAAGTCTCAAAAGGCGAATTGATGGTGTCACATCTGCACTACGAATACACACAACACTTTGTGAACTATTGGTATAATGGTCGCACACAATGCAATTCTAGAGAAGAGAGCACATCGGCCAAGGTGATTCAAAGAAATCCAAGTGGTGTCTTCGTGGAAAGAAGCAGAAAGGACATGTCGTAGCCTAGCCAGATAATGACATAGATGAAGATGTCCTAGAATAAGCACATTACGGTGCACATGAAGATGATTCGGTTCTTGTATCCCAAACATCGTATCCATTAGAGATTTTTTTATAGATTCAGGCACCAATAAGACGGGTGATAGAGAGCTATTTGATTCATTGACTGATCGACCCATTGGATATGGTGTCTAAATTACAGACAACAAGGAGTATATAGTAGAAGGAATTAGAAATGTGACCATTCCTCTCGGGACGAGAAGATGTACTCTCACAAAGATTCTCTATGTCTCGGCTTGACAACAAATATCTTATTTGTCTCTCTACTATTGAATCACAATCTCAAGGTTAAGTTCCTCGTTTAGAATGGCATCAAATCATGTTTGATATCTAAAGAAGGTACAATACTTGCTAGCACTTTTTTGAAGGATCAGTTATTTGCATTGGATGCAATTTCATTCTCTGTAGCTCTGTTATCTTCCTCCACGGTGGAATCCACTGCACTTTGGAATTATTAGTATAGACATATTTCTGCGTTTGACCCCTCTATCACTTAGTTTGAAGAAGATGGTACAAGGCCTTCCTCCTCTCTCTCAGTCATTACCTCTTTTTCCTAGATTTCGGCAGGAAAACAACATCGAGATCCATTTGAGTCGATTTCATTCCATGTGAAAATCATCTTGAGGTCGTGCATACCGATCTTTTAGATCATTTCCTACCTAGTTTAAGGGTTTTCAAGTACTTCTAGTTGTTTACTCGATGATTATTCCAGCAAAACTTGGTGTTCTTTCTCCAAGAAAATAGTGAAGCTTTTGCACATTTCTAGACCTTCTATATGAGAGTTTTTCAATAGACCGGAAGCCCCTTCTTAACGTTTTCTATGATTGAGGGGGAATTCATGTCGAAGAAATTCTTGGCATTATTGAAGGAGCATGACATCACACAACACTTAAATGCCCCTATACTCCCCAGCAGAATCAAATTATAGAATGTCGCAACAAGATTGTCATGGAGATGGCTCATTCCATGCTTTCCACTATGAAGTTGGAGAATAAATTTTGAGTAAAAGTAGTCCAAACTGCATTATATATTCTGAACTGAGCAACTACAAAGATCTTGAAGGACAAGACACTAGAAGAGGTATGGAGTAATTGTAAAAATTCTATTTCTCATTTGAGAGTATTTGGTTTTAGTGCATATATGCACATTTCAGATAAGAAGATGAAGAAACTTGATGTAAAAACCAACTAGTGCATATTTTTAGGGTACAATTCTACCTCAAAAGCATATTGTCTCATGGATCCTAAGACAAAGAAGATATATGAGAGAAGAGATTTTGTTTGCGAGGAGCCATCATTTGACTCATTTCCATAGAAGGAAGATTCAACACCAACCTCCTCTCATAGACTGCTCACACATCTAGATGATGAGCATGAGGATTCTTTAGAGAAGAAAGATGAGTTGCAAGGAGAATTTTCGTTGATCTTGGCAATTCGGAAAATAGTTCTTCACATCATTCGTTGTTTAAGTGTCTAAAGTGGATCAAAAGCACCATGAGAGACTCTCACCTAAACTCTCTTCTAGATACTTCATCAAGAGTTTCTACAAGAAGACATGCGAGAAATGAAGTAAATATCGCACTCATGGGTTCAGTGGTTGATAGCACCAAACATGATTTAGTTCATGAGGAACTTAGTCAGATAGAGTGGAAGAAGGCCATGGATGCAAAATATGACTCCTTGATACAAAATCGAACATGGGAACTTGTTGATCTTTCGTAGGTAAGAATTCCATTGGCTGCAAGTGGATTTTCAAAACAAAATACATGGAAAATGGATCTACCAAAAAGTACAAAGCACGACTAGTTGCAAAGGGTTATGCTCAAAAGGAAGTAATTAACTATGATGAGACATTTATGCCCACTATGAAGATCAAAACCATCATAGTTTTTTGTGCATTACCAACACAAAACGGATGGAAACTTCTACAGATGGATGTGAAAAGTTCTTTCTTGAACGGTGATCTCAAAGAAGAGGTATACATGACCCAGCTAGAAGGATTTGTCGATGAGAAACCTTCTCGGATGGTATGTCATCTAATTAAGTCTCTTTCTGGACTCAAACAGGGATGTAAGGCATGGTACATAAAATTATATGATCATATATTGCATCATGGATTCACTCCTAGCCCCTTTGATTCAAATTTGTATATCAAAAAGATAGGAGAGATTGTCACTTTGGTTTTTCATGTAGATGATCTTGTGATCATAGGAGTTCTGACAATCTCGTTGAAGATGTGAAGAATGATTTGAAGAAATCCTTTGACATGAAAAATTTGGGGCTACTTCACTATTGTCTTGGCTTGGAGATATAGTAGAAGAAGAATCATATTTTTGTCTCCCAGATGAAATATGCCAAGACACTCTTAGAAAAGTATGGCATGTCAGATTGTAAACCTATGTCCACTTCTATGGAAAAAGTTTTGAAATTTTGAGATTCTAGGATTCACCTCAAGTAGATGGTACTCTCTACTAACAGCTTGTTGGGAGTCTCATTTACTTGATGTATACTAGACCATACTTTAGAAACAAGGAAATTTTTTAAGACTTTACGTAACATCCTCATTTTAAGACTTTAGAAACAACGTTAATATTTTTTTATTTTTTATTTTATCTTACATAATGTTCTCTATTCTAAATTAATATAATTTAGAACACACATTCCATTGCCAATCCATCTCATAACAGAAAACCATATGCAATTGTAATGACTTGGTGAGACACCAATCTCTCATTCCATGACTCGATATTAAACCGATCTCTCATGTTAACTTAATAATGTGTATAATATGTATACTTGGTTCCTTTACCCTTTTAGGGGTACCCAAGTTTTCTGTCTAAGAATCCTATATGAATATTTGTTACTGATATTCATCTGAAATCCTACATCTTAGACTAGGTGACATAGGACAATGCAACCAAAGCAACTTGTGATACTTTGGCCAAAGTTTTTAAACATGTCTACCATGTTTACATTCCAAGATGACATACTCATCAAAAGGAATATGTCCTTCACCACACTTGCAATGTTATCTAGAATGGTATTTCTTGACTTCTGTCTATTCAATCTAATTCAAGGTTTCACACTAAATAAGGAAAACAATATGCACTAGTGTGGAAGACTACTCATGGTGATTAAGGATACATCGATTGGGTGTGTCTAGCTACCCTAAGTCAAAATTAGTTGACCTCGACACTAGATCATGATTCTATCTCTATTTAGGGTGGGATCGTGATCCAGCTTTTCCACTTATGTCAACCGAGTTAATGGAACTAGGTGGGGTTTTTAGGCATAGAAGGTTGAATCATAGTATCCTGGTAATGACCCTGTCATTATGAAGTTACTATTTTGTAGAAGCTATGTTCCAACATCCAACTGAGTTTCCTCAACTGGACTAACATACTTAAGATTATTAGTTTACTAACCCAATTATTCATTGTTTTAAAGATTAATGATAACATTGCTTAAGGTTCAACTAAGCATCATTTAAACCAAAAATGTAATGACATGTATTTTGTATGAAAGGAAGATATGTAGATGAAATATTCCTTCCAAAACATTAAGAATTTAAGCTTATGTTTATCTTAAACGTATTATCTTATCTTATATAACTATTGTTGATGTGTAATCACAACACCCCTGAATGTCTGCAACTCAATGGGTTGAGACTCTCAGTGTGATTGCATAACATGGAGCTTTTCCCCAAGTGTGGGACTTTGCAATCGAGAAAGCTCTTCGAGATGAAGGCCGGTTCCTATTCCTTTGTTCAGATGCACACATTCAAATTGTAGAGGATCTATCCTAAAATCTACTCTAACTTTCCAAGGAGACAGGGTTAAGAAGATGCAAGAAATTAAACCTATTCTAACATAGGTGATGCACCAAAGGAATTTTAAATAGTTGTTTTGCCTTTAAACACAAACCATTAAAAATGAAATAAAACCACCATACATAGATAACAAGGATTGCAATGAGAGATCAGAAAGATGCAATAACAAAAGAGAGGGTTGAAAATCATCCACATACTTTTATTGTTGCTCCAAAGATTTGATACAGTGCATTACAATGGCCAAGAGGCAAGATTGCATTTACAATTTAGATGGGAGGTTTGAACTCCACAAATTTACTTGCAGACAAGAAAAGAAGGGTGGGTGCAAAATCAATTGTCCAACCTTTAGAAAAATTCCCCTCCTTACAATATATAGGAATAATATGAGTTGTCACATTTAAAATTAATGTTTTCTAAATCGAGGAGTTCTTTAACACAACCGAAGGGACAAGTTTTCAGTTAGTATTTTAGTTTATACCACATGCATTTTAATATTACGCACCCTTTCAAATATGTATCATTTTGATTTCCTTTTAGTGATTCCCAGTAAAAAATATTCCATATTCCTTTGGGATTTATGTTCACTGTTTGATTCTCCATAGCCAAGTTTTGAACTCAAATGTCCACTTTCACCTACTATAAATGGGCCAACCTTAGCTAGAGTCTCGCTAGGTAGATTTTAAAAATCATAACCCCACTCTTTCCTTAATCTATTAATTTTGTGTTCCTAGTTTAGAGTAGTTATTGTTAAAACAGCTTTCAAATTTTTCATCGTAGCTAGTTGGTGCCGGTTGACAAACAAATTCGTTTCTTGACAGTATAACTTTGAATGTAGCATCATGCAAAGATGTTAACCAAGAATATAGCATTATTAGGCCGCTTAGTAAAACACCCAATTAAGATCACTTATTGAAATGTATTAGCTGAATATTGGAATCTATATTCTTAAAACCACCCACATAATTTCTAGTGTGTTTTAGGTTTACGTCTAACTTCTTTCACAACCACATTAACTTTTTGACCTACTTACAGGTTCCTCCACTTTTCCTATGCAATTCATTGTACCATGTAGTATTGTTTACACTAATAGGGTTATGGAAATGTATTTGGCATTTTTAGGATGCACACGAGCACCATAAAAGTCTATAAATCCATACTTTTGCATAATTGCATTTAAGACAAAGAAAAAATATTCTCAACTCCTCGATAACAAATTATATCATTCTACTTTTCAATATGAACTTTATATGCAATATTTCCACTCTTTTCCATGAGGGTGCATTTATATAGCACCAAGCTACATACATCCAGAAATGACACTTGATATGTAGGTTAGTTTGCCTCATAAAATATGTAGATCGAAACAAAAACTAATAAACAGATAGGTACAACTTGTAGTGTAGCAACATGTTGTACATGTGGAAATGTATTAGCTCAATGTTTCTAGAAATGTTCTTAAAACCACTCATGGTTTCAAAATCTATGTTATGCTACATAATTTCTAGTGACTTTAAGGTTTACGTATATCTAGTTTCACAACCACACTAGATATTTAATCTACTTACAAGTGCTTCCACTATGTGTGTGCAGTTCATTATACCGTGTAGTGTTGTTTATAGTAATGGGGTTATGGCAATGTATTCGACATTTTTTTCAATGCATACGTAAAACCACCGTGAGACACATCATAATTAAGGCGAGATAATACAATATCTTGTGCTCGCTTTTCCAACTAACTATGAGGCGGTAGCTAATGAGGCTTTAGGAACATGTTTCCCAGTGTCGACCAATCATGGATACAGCTTTTTTCATAATGGTCTAACCGTGCCCCAACCTCATCAAATGCTTAAAGCTTGTCAAAAACACTACTTATTTAGAAATGACTTTCTTTTGGTTTCCTACAACCCACACCTACCTTGACCTTAACATTTACATGTACCTATGTATACTGTTCTATCACACTCTAATACATTAAATTCTTATAAATAATTGTATCTCTTCTTAGGTGTGTTTCCCCACTATACATCACTTATTTTGTTTATGCTCTATTTTCTATGTTTTTCACCCTATTTTATGGTATTAACAATTGCATGTACATTGTATAGTTTTTCTATGACCCATTCTAACACCCTATAACTCGGAAATGGTTGTTACTAGCTCAACACATAACCCATAGCTCGACCCTGAATGCATTGGATGCAGTGTTCAACGAAATTTTTTTGTTACTCTGTTAGGCCCGTGATCACGCCTATCAAAAAATTAAATCCATACCAACCAAAGTGGACTATTAGAGGTCATGTGACAAGGAAAGGGAATGTACACCACTTCATTAACAACATGGGCCTGGGTCAGGTGTTTAATTTTAGTGTTACAGATACAACTAGGGATAATGTTTCTTTAACAGCCTTTGGAAATATTGTGACTACTTTCTTTGAAGTAGTTCAGCATGGTCAGATCTACAATATATCTAATGGTAACTTGACATGTGCCAACCAACAACTAATCCAATGCGATAACTTGTGGGAAATAATACTAAACAAAAACTCCATACTTCAATTGTGTTCGATGAGGAAAGAAACATACTATTTTACAAATTTCAATTTTCCAGATAGTAGCTATTAAAGAAATAGCTATTAACACACATAGATAGACATGATTGGACTAGTGGGTTCTATTTCGAAACTTCATCCATCCATAAAGGGGATCAAATAGAAACAAAGAAATGCACTATATCCATATATGACATTTCTGAGCATTCTATCGATGTTACTTTATGGGGAGTGTTTTGTAAAACTGAAGGCAACTTATTGAATGACCTCCACCACATAGGCACAGCTGAAGGGCTAGTTTTAGCTCTAAAATGAGTTAAGATAACCTCGTTTAATGGTAGGTCACTTTCAACCAGGTTGAACTCCCAATGTTTCATCAATCCGATATTTCTAGAAGCTGAGGAGTTGCACCTTTGGTTTGCCTCAAGCTCCAACAAGCATATTTTGGTGGCCCTGAGCAACACCAAACTAGAGGTTGTGGATATTGCTAGTGTTCACAAACTAGTACAATTGCAGATAACAACTAAGATTTTACTGCATGCTACTATTATTCATGTCAATATGAGTAATTTCTATTATGCATCATGCACTAATGTGGTCGGTAGTAAAAAGTATCGGAAAAAGTGGTGTCAATGGGTGGAAACAGATGGCATTGTCCTAAGTGTAACATAGACCTCCCACAATGTGAGTACAAATATGCTCTAAATGTATTACTGGAAGATACCATAGGTACACTATGGGCTACTACTTTCGAGGATGCCGCTTATGAGTGTAATGGGAGTATCTACATAGTCTTTATACCACATGGACCGAAAATATGGGTAGCTTTCTACGCTTCTTGAACAAGTCCTATTCCATACGCATGATTTCATTTCATTGGCTAAAAAGGAATTACACGATGGCAATGAAAATATTAAGTGTACTATAATACATGCTTCTCAAAAAATGGACTCACCCACACATGATGTTTTTGTCAATGCTTTGCTAAATTTGGGTACCCCCGATCAAGTTGGATTTTCCCCATGTAAATATGTTAAATAAATGCACATACACTTAGTACTAGTAGTTACCCCTGTAATGCAACCCATATAAGACGGGTACACACCTACGACATCCTTTTGTAGGTATTACATTTCCCTTGTAATTCAATGTACTTTTCTATAATCTATATAATAATCTATATCCACCTTATTGGCAAATAAAATCATACTGCACTATGGCTACATTCAAAGGAAATAAAACCACGTGCACCACATTTGTATTCTACAAAAAAGAGAAAGTTACCATTGAATACACCTGGTAAAGATTTGGTTTTGGAAATACTAAAAAAAACATTCGCACCATGTCAGCATAAAATTGGGTAGTCACCATGGTCTGATATTAACACATGTAGTACCCAAATAAATGTATTCCACTCCCTAAAATGGAACATGCTTCTTACTCGCTACTTGTGGGTTTTAATAACAACGTTTTGGGAAAGCTTTATGACCTGGTAAACAAGTATAAACCATTTTATTACAAGTTTAAATCAAATTGTTTTCATAAATTAATATAGCCTATACTTTCCATTTAATATTAGATAGTAAATTGCTACCTGTTATCTCAATTTTCCCGCCAGCAAAATTGATCAAACATGACCCTGTGCAGGAAGAAATCCAAGGGATACTTGCCTCGTACAAGGCCACGTTTCAAATCCAACAAAAAGGTTACAAAGTGGGCTCTACAATGGATGAGCTAGGTTGAAAAAGGAGGTAAACAACGTAAAAGAAACTAGAGGCTCTCAAGAGAAAAGTGGGGAAATCCTCAAAGTCTCCCTTCACAAACGATTCAATGCGGGCTCAAATTGGCTAAGTGTTATCACCGAATCACAGCTCCCTCTATTTATACAAGTGCATATACTTGAACTCACTGTGTGATTGGATAACATGGGTACTATCTCCAAGTTGTGGGACTTGCTACTTGAGATAGACCTCCAGAGAAAGTTGGTTCTTGCTCCTAAACTCCTTGCCACGATCTACTCTAATGCGGGAAACTAACTATTCTAATCTAAATTTCCAAGGACCAGGGAGAGAGAATGCATAAAATGAAATCTTACACTAAAGCGGTGATACACCGAAAAGGAGGGTGTGAGAGTAGTCTCCAAATGTGTGAAATACAGAAGCAAAGTGCACACTAGAAGAGGTGATGACAGTTCTCCATAATCTAGCAAAATGCATTCACAACAATATTCCAAGCATACACAATGATAATGGATCCCTGCAAGAACATAATAATAGACACAATATTCTTGTAGAAATATTAAAGGGGAAAGAAGCATGCAAGAAAACATAGTAGGGAAGATACATCCACAAACTGATATTTTATTGCTTCATGATATGCACAGTTCAATCTATTACAAGATAAGGGCCTGGATCACCATGCAAGGAGTCCATTACAAGGGCCTGCAGCACATTGGCTTCACAAAGCAATTTTTATAGAGATTTTCTATCTGAAAACTCCCCCTTTACAATGAGCCCAACACTCCAATTTATAGAAAAAATGAGAAGAGAAAGAGAAGGGAAAATGTAAATCCCGAAATCTGTCCTTCAACCACTTGTAAGAGGAATTAAATGGAGTAAAATGATTATATATTACTTGAAAAATGCTTCCCATACTCTCCCATGTGCTGCAGCAGAGAAAGAATGATGACCATGTCTCTTAATTGCACTCCCAACTACCAAATAAAACACATTATGAACCCAGCCACGTTTCCTAAAAATATCAATCAATCTCTCATAAAATATGGAATTTATTGATTTCTGTATCGGGATCGAGACACGATTCCAACGGTACTAATTTTGTGTGATTTGGTTGAGAAATGCAAAAGTTATGGCCTTCTCGAGTGCGGGCTATATTTTGGGTCCTGGCATTTTTGTCATTTGACGGAATGAGCATTAACGACTGGAGCCAAATATGTTTATTTTTTAAAAATATATCTACCCTCATTAAAAATAATAATTCTAATTTTTGTGATGTAGAGGACGCCGTGCTCGCTCCGAAAGTCTAATTTTATGAAAATCGAGGTCGAAGTCAAAATTTATGGCCGTTTGAAGTTTCACGGGTCAAACGTTGACTTTTCTTCTTTGCCTTCTCGCCGCTCTTTTCACGTCCCGCGTACTTTTGTCCCAACTTTCTAGATGAAAGTCCTTGTTTTGGCCAAATCGGCTGATTCATGCCTCCTCCCCTTTGCGGCTTTTCACCTTTTTTGGCCCGCGTGATGTCCCAAATCCTGTCTGGGAAAATATCTCCGAACCGCCGAAATGGACCGACTTGCGCCAAATCGCCGATCCGCCTCCCACACGTACTCTACGGCCCAAATGTCCCAAACAGCGTGAAAACAACACTTAGTCGATTTTTTCCACTTTTTGGCCGGTTTCACTTTTCGTGTCTCACGCGTCTACGACGCCCGGACCCAACTGTCCCAAAATGTCTTAGCGTGATTTTCTTTGCGCTTTCAGCCGATTCGCGCCTCGACGTCCCAACTGTCCCGCTGACACCCTTTAGACTAGGACTTAGCCTTCATTTTCTTCATTTTTTCGGCCCCTAACTTTTTTTTTTGTAATTTTTTCACATTTTTAAAACTCACTGGTTTTCCTCTTGGATAGGAGGGTTAGAAAGAAGCCGAGGGGGCCCCAAAAACATGATTTCGGATTTAAATCAATCTATTTTCTTGGGACTAAAGAATTTGCTACATGTTATCAAAATTACGTTGAGGGGTAAATTTAGGATAACACTAAGTATGGGAGAGATAGCGAAGGTACCACATGTCTCAATGATGTAAATTTAAAAGGCGCAACCCAAAGCGGAGACTCAAATGAGTGCGAGGCTTCCACGTGTCTAGGGTTCGAGAAAGGCATCAAAGCGGGCCCAAATCAACTAAGTATGGTAGACTCAGGAAGGTGCCACGTGTCACCCAACACATCTTCAAAGGAAAATCTAAAAGCGGGTCTCCCAAACTAGCGTTGGCCTTCCACGTGTCCCAGGTCCCAAAAGGCATCGTCAACATTGAAAAGTCAAGATGGAGCAAAGTCGCGGAAGGTGCCACGTGCATCCCGAATGGAGAAAATTCAAGAGGGGTGGCCCAAGCGCCATTCTCAAGTGAGCGCGGAGCTTCCACGTGTCCAAAAGTCATAAGGGGATAGAACCAAATTTAAACCGAAACAAGGGAATATAACAAAGGGTTAGTGGAAGACACCCTTTGTGTCGCCCGAAGAACAAAATCCAAAGGTTAAAACTAAAGGGCTCAAATGTGTGTTAAGCCTACACGTGTCCCGGTCGTCAGCATATAGCCCCACCAAAAAAATACTTAGCCAAAACATACGTCGTTTGGGAAATTCAAATTTTTTTGAAAAGGCGTAAAGTATAAAAATGAACACATTTTTGACACCTAAGGAGCCACGTGTTAGCCTAAATTATATGGTTTTCACCATTTTTAAGGACTTTTTCCCAAATGGAAAATGCGGACATTCAAATGGACATATCATTTTGACATTTTTGTATTTTTGTGCAAAACGCTAGCAAATTTTTGGGCCACAAATTTTTTGCACCATTTTTGAAAGGTCTTCAAATGACCTTTCATCAAAGATCATGCAACATTTAGCACCATTAAACCTGAAAAACTTTTTTAATTTTGATGAGGTTAGGTGGGTGAAAATGGGAAAATGTCTTCATGCCATTAATATGTGATCTGATTGCTTCCAACAACCAGATCAGATTTGATTTGATCCGTCATTCTTCCTTCTTCAACACGCCAAGAGACATAGAGCGGCGGACTCGATAGATTGTGGGTGGATTTGTAGGGGCATTGATGGCTGGTAGTTGAGCTCAAAATCAAGTTTCCCACCTCTTTTCTTCTTCTCTCTTCATTGCATCTATAAAAAAGAGCTTGGCTCATTGTAAAGGGTTGGACATTTTTTTTTGCACCCTCCCTTCTTCCCTTGTCTGCAAGTGAATTTGTGGAGTTTTCCAAACCTCCCATTCAAGTTGTAATACAAAGTTTTTTTGCCTCTTGGCTACTTGTAATGTATTGTATCAACTCTTGGAGCAATAATATATGTCTTTGGATGATTCTCAACCCTCTCATGTGTTCATTTTGTCTTCTGATCTCTCATTGTAGTTTGGTTATCTATGCATGGTGGTTGTATTGCATTTCTATGGTCTGTGTTAAATTACAAAATGGGTGTTTAACATTCCTTTGGTGCATCACCTTGTTAGCTTAGGTTTATTTTCTCATATCTTCTCAACCTTGTCTCCTTGGTAAGATAGAGTAGGTTTTAGAGTAGATCCTCTACAATTTATTTGTGTGCACTGAAAAAGGAATAGGAACCACCTTCATCCGAGAGAGCTCTCTCGATTTCAAAGTCCCACACTTTGAGAGATGCTCCATGTTATGCTATCAACTGCTTTGAGAGTCTCAACTCATCTAGTTGTAGAGACATTCGGGGTGTTGTGATTCTACACTAACAGTTTTGGCATGCCCATGGGACAAGAGGTCTCCATTTTATATTACAAAAAGATTGATGTGCACTTGTTACAAGTTTTTTAGCTTTTAAGAAGCTCTGAAATTACACATCTGGTGACTCCAAAGATTAGAATCCACTTGGTTTCAATAGCCCCAGGCTTGGTCAGAGTTCATGAGAAGGATTTAAACAAGGTCAAGAACTAGAGAGAGAAGGGTTGTTTGTCTATCTCGCACTTGTCCCAGAGATAGAGGAGAAGAAGGGGAGAAGAGCCCAAAGGTCTCCATCTCCACCAAATAGAACCTTGTCAACACCTCCTCCTGGTAGGCCATTCATTCAATCAACAAGGGTTCTCAGGCCAATCATAATGGCACAACCACCCAACCCCTATGTCAACTTCATTGGCAAGCAGCCCACTCACTCTCAATGCACAAAATCTAGTCCCAGTTGCAGCATTAAAGAGCATCCCATATTTCACTTGGAGAGAACCAGACTTCTCCTAGTGACCACATTCAAGACATTGCAAATGTTTGCGCAATTCATGAGATCACTGAGATGGACATTGCAGTCAAATTTTTAGCCTCTTCACTCAAGGGTAAAGCTTCACAATGGTTTAGGAGTCTAACAACATGCTCTATTCAGAATTGGGACCATCTGTGCAGAGCTCTTCATAATCAATTTGGAGAGAAGGGAGATAATCTATCCTTGTTGGAGCATTTGACAACCATCAAGAGGGCTCCTAATGAGCAGTTGATAGATTTCAACTTCAGATTTCAAAGGACATGGGATAGGATTCCATTGGCCATGAGGCCCACAGATGAAGGTGCTTTCTTATACTTTCTTAGAGCTTTAAATTCTGATATTGCCTTAATGATTCAATCCATGGGAGGTGTAACCTTACCTGCAACCTATAACATTTCCATTAGAGCTGAAAATTGTTTAATTCAGGCTGGTAAACTTTCTCCTAGGCCACCTATGCCTCTATATCTAGAACTAGGAGCTCCAAGCACTAGTCAAACACCCACATTAGCTCCCATACCTACTCCAAGGAATCAGAGTTCAGCTGAAGCTTCCACCTCATCCTCTAGCACTTCAAAAGAGCTACAAGAGGTTATGAAACAATTGTAGAACCTAGGGAATGAGCTAGTGACTATCAAAAGGCAACAAGCTCAGAGTTATAGGCCATATCAACCTCAAACTCAATATCAAGCTAGACCCCATATCATCAAAAAAATAGACAACCATCTCAGGCTGCAAATCAAAACCAAAACCAAGGACAACCTCAAGCTGCTTAGGCCTTTCCAACCACCATATGATCCAAACACAACTTCTTCAACATCAAAGGCCTTGGTTCCAACACAAAACAATATGGCACAAGAATATGATTGGTGTTTCCCATGTAATCAGCCCCATAACCAATCAATGTGTTTTAATGGTGCACTAAACCAAGGCCTTGATGGTACAAACCATTGGTGTGTCCCAAGAGTCTAGTCAAGAAGAAAATCAACAGCAAGAAACCTATAAAGAGGCACCTCCAAGTGAGACTATGCTTGTCAATTGGCAGGCTGAAGACTTTTGTGGAGTTAACAAGCCCCTTCTCAAAGTGTGGCTACTAATACATGGTCCAAGAAAAGGAATATTGGAGGGAAATCATCAAACTCAAGTAATCCTCAACCTCTATTATTCCACAAGGTATTGGCACTCAAAGTGCAACTCCCAATATGTAGAGTCAGCCCAAGCCACCTTCCAGACCCACTCAGACACCGGTTGTAATGACCCATGTGCAAGAGAAAAATGTACCAGAGAAAGGGGCAGCAAAAAGATAGCTCATCCCCATTTAACATCATTGAAAAAATGAAGAAAAAAAATGTGAATATTTCAATGTGGGATTCATTAGCTATCCCAAGACAAGAGAGACTTGTTGCAGGCTATATGGCCAATTGGTCAACCTCAAATCAGCCCCCAACCAACAAGAGAAAAGTGCTTACCAATGTGGCTCAGCCCAAAGGAAACCATGGAGGAAAACAAGGTAAGAATCTGAAGCCCCCTCCATTCTATGTTTCATTGATCATTGGAGACAAATTGGTACATAATTGCATGATTGATTCGGGGGCAAAGTAGCTCTGTAATGCCAAAACAAATAGCCGATCAGTTGGGTCTTCAATACAAGTCATCTCCAAGGGCATAGTGCAATTGGATGGGACAATAGTAATAACAATGGTTGGAGTCATCAAGGATTTGACCCTCACATTACATGCATGCCCCAATGTGACTATATTGCAAAACATATCAGTCATAGACTTGCCACCACATTTTGCATTGTGTTTGTCAAGAGACTTCACCGCTAAAATTGGAGGCTATTTGTCTGCTGATTGGTCACACATGATTTTTAGAACAAGGTATGGAGCTAAGGCTATGATCAGATCTAAGCCCATTGTGATTACCATATTGAGCCTCATGTACCCAACCCAATCAATGTGAATTGTTCAGCCTTTGATCAGAGGACCTCCCAAGCACTTGTGAGGTAGATACCAAGGTTGGGTGTATTCCAGACTTGACCCTCGACAAGTGGGTGAACAAGAGGCATGCTTTTGACCCTTATAAGGAAATGGAGGAATCTGAGCTAGGAGTCTACTATTTGCATGAGGAGAATCATCCTCTTCCTAACATCATTAAGCTAGACCACAAAGATGATAATGAGGTATGGTAGTTATTCTTTGATGGCTCAAGAAGTAGACAAGGAGCCGAGAGGAGGAGCTATGCTTGTTTCACCCAAGGTATGAAATATTACTCAACCTTCATTTCCAATTTTCTTTCTCAAACAACACAACAGTATGAAGCCTTGATCCATGGACTACATTGGGCAAAGAAAAAGAGGGATTAAAAACTTGCAAGTGTTTGGCGATAGTGAGCTAGTTGTGAATCAAGTCTGAGGACAAAATGCTGCCAAGAATGATCTGTTAAAAACTACAAGAATCGGTATGGGATCTCATCAAATATTTTGAAGCATTCGACATCAATTCCATCCCAAGGAAGAAGAATGAAGCAGCGAGACAAAGACTGGCAGTGATTGGGGCAACATTTGATGTAGTAGAGAGTATCAAGTGATAAATCTCAACCCCATATCAAAGTGGTTGTAAGACCAAGCTGTCCCAGATAATAACACAAGTTGGCAAGTCTTCGAGAATGATCAACAAATTGTCAATTTCTACAAGAAGAAGTTGAGTTCTCCTCCAAAAACCAAGACAAATTGGAACAATGTATGGTGACCAAGTGGTGCAGCTGAGAACCAACAAACTACCAAGGGTCTTGTAACTTTGGAGTCAATCTTCAACCCAAATGATCAATTCCGAAAGGAGAAAGAAAATATTCAGGTAAAGGGTGAAGATTGAGCCCATTTCCATAGAAGAAGGAAAAACATTGCGAATCGGCAAGGTAAGTACTCAACAAGAAAAATATGAATTCATTCAACTTTGTCAAGAATTCCCAGATGTCTTTTCCTAGACTTACAAAGATTTAAGAGGTTTCAACCCAAAGTTGGCACAACACACTATCGAGATCTGGATCCAGATCTAAGCCTTTCAGACAAAAGAAAAGGCCATAAATCCTCACATTGAGCCTCTCATGAGAAAAGAGTTGAACAAGCTAATTGAGGCCAACATCATCTTCCCTATCAAGCACTCAAGTTGGGTTGCAAACTTGGTGCCTGTGAGGAAAAGAAATGGAGAAATCAGACTGTGTGTGGACTTTCATGATCTAAATAGAGCATCACTCAAGGATCATATCCACTTCCATCAATGGAACAAATCTTACAGGTTGTAGCTAGCTCTGAGAGGTTTTCATTGCTAGATGGATACTCAGATATAATCAAGATAATGGTGAAAGAGGAAGATCAATTTAAGATAACCTTCACCACCAAATGGGGTACATATGCTTATAAGAAGATGCCATTTGGACTATCAAATGCTAGAGCAACATTTCAGCAAGCTATGGACATGGCATTCAAAGGCTTAATCAACAATATAGTTCTGGTGTATCTAGATGATATCACCGTCTTCTCAAAGAATGTTGCAGACCATCTCTTCCACCTTAGACAGGTATTTTAGAGGTGTAGAAGGTTTGGAGTGTCATTAAACCCAAAGAAGTGTGTATTCTTGGCACATGAGGGAAAATTTTTGGGCCACATTGTCTCAAGAGAAGGGTTAACAATTGATCTGAAAGGGTTGAAGCCATCCAAACACTTCCATTGCCACAACACAAAAAATCTCTCCAAAGCTTCTTGGGGAGAATAAACTTTGTTCAGTAGGTTTGTGCCTAATTTTTCCACTCTTGTGAAGCCTTTAACAATGATGTTGAAGAAGAGTCTTGCATTCAAATGGACAACAGAAGGAAAAGAGAGTTTTGAGGCCATCAAGCTCACAATATCACAGGCCCCAACTCTTGTTAACCCAGAATTTTCAAAGGACTTCATGTTATATGCTTTTGGAGGGTCAGACACAATCTCAGCTATCTTGGTTCAGCCTAACAAGGAAGGTTTAAAACAGCCCATAGCCTTCTTCAGTCAGAGCTTGGAGGATTATGAGGTAAAGTATTCTTTCATTGAGAAGCATGTCCTTGTTGTCATTAGGAGTTTGAAGAAGTTCAGACACTTAGTCTCAAACAATAAGATTCAACTACTAGTATCTCATGTTGGTGTCAAGGATTTTCTCCTAAACAAGGACTTGAATGAGAAGAGAGCCGGTTGGATCACTCGTGTAATGGAGTATGACATTGAGATCAAAGTGACCAAACTGGTTCATGGCAAGGGTCTGTGAGCAAGCTCACTTCCAAGAAGCTGAGTCAGTGGATGAAGAAGAGGTTGTCCTATTACTACAAAATGATCAAGAACAACCATCTAATGATGCACCTATTCCATGTTGGACTCAAGCCTTGGTGCATTATCTCCAAATAGGTTTGTGCCCTCTAGAATGGAACAAAGCAAAAAGGAGATACTTCAGACTACAAGCCATCCCATATGTGTACTTATTGGTGGTGTTTTGTTTAAGAAGGATATCAATAGTGTTCTATTGAGGTGCATTGGGACAGGCCAAATTGAGAGGTATTGCATGAGTTCCATGATGGAGAAGCAGGAGGCCACTTTTCTCCTCGAGTAACAACTCTCAAAATCATGAAAGCTGGTTATTATTGGCCTAAATGTTTAGGGATTGCTACTCATGGATCAAGAAGTGCAAAAAGTGTGCATTCTTCACAGGGAAGGAAAAGTTTAGCAGCCCTACCCCTTCGTCCAATTTCAGTGGATCATCCATTCATGCAATGGGGACTAGACTTCATTGGAGTGATTAACCCAAATTCAAGCTAGGGCCACAAGTGGATACTTATAACAACAGACTATTTCACCAAGTGGACTAAAGCAGTGGCACTTAAGGAAGAAAATGAATCCAACATCTTGGATTTCTATGAAGGGATAGCCACCAGGTTTGGAGTCCCTGCCACTATTATATCAGATAATGCATTGGCATTCCTTGGTACAAGGATCACTGAATGGGCTATCAAGAATGGTGTATACCTCAGCACTTCATCAAACTATTACCCTCAAGGTAATGGCCAAGTAGAGTCCACAAACAAGAACCTATTAAGGATTATCAAGGACTCTTGATGAAAATCAAAGAGAACTTGGCATACAAAGCTCAAATCAGCTCTATGGGCTGATAGGATCACATCAAAAGGTCCACAGGAAGCTCCCCATACAAGCTTGTATATGGAAAAGAGGCATTATTTCCCATATCATTGGAGTTTCCCACTTTGGAGCTCATGAAATAGTTGGAACTAGGCTGAGTTTGAACCTATGGAAATCAGGTATGCAAAGCTAATGGAAGTAGGAGAGGCAAGAGAGCATGCAATGCAGATCATGGAGAAAGATCAAGCATTGATCAAGAAGAGCTTTGATAAGAAAGCAAGAACAAGGACCTTTCAAGAGGGGGACTTAGTTCTAAAATGGGATGCAGATCGGGAAAAACCAGGAAAGCATTCCAAGTTTGATGCCATTTGGAGTGGCCCCTACATGATCACAAGGTGTAAAAAGTAGCAATGCCTTCCAGTTAGCTAAATTGGATGGCGAAGAATTATAGATTCCAGTCAATGGGATCCATCTCAAACATTTATCTGAAAAGGAAAGTTCCACCCTTGTAAATATTAGCATAGGACTTTAATTTCCCTAAGTGCGTATGCACATTGTCTTGTTGTAGCATAGGTTTTATTTCCCTAAGTGTTGTGGCATAGTTTTTGTTGCTCTAGGTTTGTTCATTATATAGTTTGATGTGCCTCTAGGTGAATGTGCCAAGGCCCTTCAACATTTGCAATAGGGAGACCCATAGTTGTCCATAATAGTTGCTCATTTTAAAATAGAACAAATACAGAAGCAACTAAAATCGGGTCTCGAAGGGTCCATTTCCAGAACAACGGGGCAGGTTCCAGGTCACCAAGTGCAAACATCAGATTCAAGCTTCAAGAACAGGACCAACATCAGGCCACCACCCATGACTCCATGCCCAATGGATACAACAAGGAAACTGATCTCTTCATCTAGCAAGAAGATGTCCCCATGAGTCACCAAATTGTTATCTCAATTTTCCCCCGAAAAATTGATCAAACACGACCTACATGAAGAAATCTAAGGGATGGTTCTGTCATATGAGCCCACATTTCAAATCAAAAAAATAGGTTGCAGGCAGGCTCTACAATGGAGGAGCAGGGTCGAAAAATGAGGAAAACAATGTCAAAGAAACTAGAGGCTCTCAGGAGAGAAAGCGGGGAAAGGCTCAAAGTCTTTGGGCTTCACAAATGATTCGAGAAGAGCTCAAATTGGTGAAGTATGGAAGAGATGGTGAAGCTTCACATGTCTCAATGGCGCAAATTCAAAGGTTAAACCAAAAAGTCGAGACTCAAAAAATGAGATGTGAGGCTTCCACGTGTCCCAGGTTTTGAGAAATACAAAGTTGAATCCATTGAAAAAGTCCAAAGTAGACTGGGTAGAAAAAACGTGCCACGTGTCATCTTGGCAATTTCAAAGGTAAATCTAAAAGTGGGTCTCCCAAACTAGCGATGGCCTTCCACGTGGTCCCATGTCCCAAAAAAGGAATAGAGCCAATAGTTGAAAATTCAAGATGGGGTAGAGTCGGTAAGGTGGAAGGTGCCACTGTGTCTCATGGTGCAAATTCAAGAGGGTGGCCCAAGGCTAGTCTCAAATGAGCACGAGAGCTTCCATGTGTCCAATAGTTTAAAAGGGGAAGAGAGGGCTAGTTAAAAATCAGGCTAAGTTTAAAGATGGAGTGCCACGACTGTCATCTCAACTCCAAAGGTTAAAACTCAAGGGGAAAACTCAAATGTGTCTCCTAAACTGTGCGCTAGCCTCTCACGTGTCTGGTCGATATATATGCCCCCAAACAAAAAACTTAGCCAAAACATAAAGAAATAGAAAAAGCATGGAGAGGTGCCACGTGTCTCTTGATGCAACTTCAAAAAAAATCCAAAAGTGGTCCCCAAACATGCGCCATCTCTACACGTGGCCATGCTTCAAGTCAAGGTGAAGGTGGGTCATTGGGGCAATTCAAAAAAATTTGGCTCAAAAGGCGTAAAGTATAAAAATGAGCCATGTCTCTCCCACCCCAAGGAGCCATGTGTTAGGCCTAAATTACATGCGGGACAGGTGGGCCTGGGGAGGACTTTTCATCCCAAATGGAAAATGCGGACCAGTGGGCCCGAGGATGGTTTTTGACAAAATGAATTGTGGGGCTGTGGGGCATTTTTTTTGCATTTTTGTATTTTTTGTGCAAAAGGCACAAAGTGAATTTTGGGCCCACGGACCCATTCTGCTAACTGGTTTTCACCATTTTTGTACGGACCTGACTCAAACATTCAAATGGACATATCTTTCGATCCAGTACTCAAAATTCAACAAATTTGGCACCATTAGAAAGGTCTCGACCTCATCCACACCATGGAAACTAAACTTTAATTTTGATGAGGTTAGGTGGGTGAAAAATGGGAAAATGTCTTCATGCCATTAATATGTGATCTGATTGCTCCAACAACTAGATCAGATTTGATTTGATCCACCATTCTTCCTTCTTCAATGCGCCGAGTAGACATAGAGTGGCGGAACTCGACAGATTGTGGGTGGATTTGCAGGGGCATTGATGGCTAGTAGCTAGCTCCAAATCAGGTTCCCACCTCTTTTCTTCTTCTCTCTTTGTTGCATCTATAAAGGAAAGAGCTTGGCTCATTGTAAAGGGTTGGACATTTTTGTTTTGCACCCTCCTTCTTCCCTTGTCTGCAAGTGAATTTGTGGAGTTTTCCAAACCTCCCATTCAAATTGTAATACAAATTTTTTTGCCTCTTGGCTACTTTGTAATGTACTATATCAACTCTGGAGCAATAATATATGTCTGTGGATGATTCTCAACCCTCTCATGTTCATTTTTGTCTTCTTATCTCTCATTGCAGTTTGGTTATCTATGGTGGTGGTTGTATTGCATTTCCATTGTCTATGTTAAATTGCAAAATGCGAGTGTTTAACATTCCTTTGGTGCATCACCTTGTTAGCTTAGGTTTATTTTGCTCGTGTCTTCTCAACCCTGTCTCCTTAGTAAGATAGAGTAGGTTTTAGAGTAGATCCTCCGTAATTTATTTGTGTGCACTGAACAAAGGAATAGGAACCAACCTTCATCCGGAGAGCTCTCTTGATTTCAAAGTCCCACACTTTGAGAGATGTGTTTGTTTCAAATTTATATTAATTAAAATTAGTAGACAAGATTGTTAATTTGAAATGTTAAAATTTTGTATGTATAACTTTTTACGAAACTATTTTCTAACTTGCAACCAAGTTAGACTACTACATTGTGCTAGTACTACATTATTCCATCTATGTTTTGTAGATTCTATAATGGAGCTCTCATAACTCAATATAGGCATTTGTTTTCTACACTAAAAACTTATTGTTTAATTTGTGCAAAACCTACCTACCTAAATCCACATCGGTTTGTGTTTACGTAGGTAGAATTCTGAGAAAATTGTGCCAACTCTTTATTAGACTAGTACATTTAGAGTTTTATTCTTCCCAAATTTTGTGTTCCTGATTAATGGAGACCTAGGTAGCACCAATAGCTACGCTTTGTAAAAATAAAAAACCTTTCCTTGTAGATGCAATATCAAGTGAAAGCGACACCCAACGTATGATATACGAAGACACAGGAACACGAGAGAATCTTGAGGTAGGATATGATGGAGATACTAAATTTGGAATGAATCTACCAAAAAACAATGCGTCACATAACTATATGGCAATATATAAATCACCTTGAATCCAAGAAAGGATAAGATAATAACAATCACTGGTTGTAGCATAAACACAATGAACAATAACAAACAAACACTTGCTGGTTTGGTGCCATGTGTATATATTTCTTTTGCTTTCAACATAGTATCGAGCTTTGTAGTTGTTTAACAACTCGAAGCCATGTAAATATGTAGCAACTACCATTGAAATGTGACACATATGTAAATGGTGTATAAAGTAGCCTCTAGTTACTATGGCATTCCCCTTGTAATTTATTCAACAAAAATTAATCACACGGATATACGTTTTTAAAGACATGGAAAATTAGTTTTGGAACAACTTTAATAGTTGGGTATAGATAGTTCCTTCTTAATCTTCATTTTTTTAAAAAATGTACTACTACCTTTCTTTGAACAAAACTCCATAGAAAAAAACTCAAATTCAAATAGAGTTAAACCACTATGTTAAACCTTTACTATATAACAAATGGTCAATTACATCCAACTGCATGTAAACTATTTTAACAACATACTAGTTTAATTTTAATATCCCCTTAGAAAAACACCCCGCATATCTTCATTTTGCTTCAGTAGAATATGCATTGATTTGTAATTAAAAACTATACACTTTTGCAAAAATAACTAAACTGCTACAATGCAAACGATTATGTTTATTAAAAAAAATGCACACATGATGTACAACCTTACCAGAATCAGTTGTTCTAATTTCTACATCTTATATGCAGGTTTGGTAATACATTGTTCAAGTTAATGGCGGACAACCGCAACCGTGGTAAAGCAAAGCTTACCTCTTACATGAGTAAGGACCGTGACAAGGCTATACGTAGGAAACATTATGGGGAGATCAAAGATGAAATTAACAGGCGTCTTTGAAGCTCATACCAGTGTAGAAAAGAGCCAACAGTGTATTACACGAACTTGTATAGAGTGAGCAGGAAAACAACCCCTTTGAAAACCCGGATGTAATGGGTACTGCTACTTCCCATACATACTTCTGTGCTAAAAGAGATGCTTTAGGGGATATGTCCATTTTCTTTATATGACATGAATCCTACCTAGGCATGAAAGTTAAGACCCGCGATAACAACAACATATGTCTTACGTGTAGTAATAAGCATGCTCGCAACCGGTTTTCCACGTGAAACAATATGGACCCGAGGGCTCAACCTAAAGTCTTAGCTACGCTAACGCAAGTTGAAGAGATGTTAATTACAAGAATCATCCCAATAATCCAAGCAACACATGCCCAAGGTGTCCAATATAAATATTGTGGGCACACCATTAGCTTTCTAGAGGACATCTCATCTATATCAAAATTTATGCCCCATCATATTGAAGACTTAGACAATCTAGTACTAAAAAGGAAAGGGGCTGTAAAAAAATGTATGAGTGCTTTGTAAAGAGGGCTCGGGTCAGTGTTGCACTTTACTACAAAATATCTCACGACCCTTTCTACCAAGATGTCAGAGTTGATGAGACTGCGCTCTCCCTACTACCCGAGCTAGACATAGATATTGCTAGCAAGTTACATCAGCTTCCACTACTACCATGATCTGCAGTTGTTAGTGTAGCCGAAGCTATATCCAATGTAGCTGAAGACCCAAAATGCAAGACCATGCCCAACTCATCATTCATACATTTTCTCCTTAATGTATGCACAGAGGTTGAGGATATACAATAGTACTTGCAACAAGAAACAACTATCTCACCTCTCTCTATTGATTGGCCTACTAGAATCACAATGCTAATCAATGAGTATATTGAAGAATGTTTGCTCTCCATGGAATTTCCTACTCTATTTCCAACATGCATAGCAATGTTCAAGAAGCCTCACCCACGTGTTATATCTATACATGAGTATGCACTACACTTAATGTGGTACCACAATAATAGGTTTGGCAGTCACCCACAGCTCCCATAATTTTTACTGAACTTCATGATGCATCACCATAACCAGAAAGCCTCAACTATATTTTCCAAGAAAGACATCGATGATGACCTATCAAACATAGTAGGTGAACTCCGCCAACACTTAAAAGACCATCCAGATGAGCAAATAGGTACACAACTCATGTGGTTTGGTGCTAACTTATGCGGCACAAGAGTGTAATGGTCTAAAGATAGATCCAAGTTAATAGACATGATCCTCCAATTGAGAGCAACGAATCTTTTCTTCATTCTAAGTGCCGCAAACACCAAATGGCTAGACCTCCATAGGATTATTCCTGATACAACTCACTCCTAGAGAGTTAACAACATTATTACATATCCACATCTTGTTGTTGCATATATGGAACAAAGTTTACGTACTTTCACAAGGAAATCCTAGAAAAAACTCTCCACGTGCAATATTATTGGTACAAGTAACACCGCTTTCACTTTAATTTTATTCATTACATTACCATGCCTAATTAACACATTAAACCTCAGTGCCCATTTTTCATGCAAATATGAATGACAACATAGAGGCTTACCACATATACATGGCTTCCTATGGTGGAAAATGCACCAGAAATGGGTGCATTAAACTGGAATAACCCCATTAAGGTACATGCCACAAAGGCATTCTTTGACACGTACGTCATGGCATGGAACCCAAAGATGGTGCCACAAGGTGTACCCAGAATGCACTACGACCCTTTCGATGACCCCTATTTATTAGACACAATAGCTATTCAATCAACTTGTGCTAAATCAGACTACAACGATCTTCTACATCAAGTTCAAAGGAATAACAAATGATCATAAACTACATGCCTACGGAAAAAGGTCCCCATCTACGCTTCGTACAAAGCACCATGGCCCCTACAACATGCTTCCATCTTACTTGTAACTGAAAAGGGATAACCTACATACACACCAACACATAATGATGACAGAGTCAACATTCATAATGCTAATATGTTGCTCATTTGGTGAGTGAACCTTGATCATCAACCGATAACTTCCCACCATGCAGTGTTGCATTATATAGAAAAATATAAAGCTAAAGCGGAGAAAATATCTAAAAGATGTCACCAAATGCTGACAAGAGTTTCAGATGACGCCTCACTACACAGCTCTACCACACTTGCCTACAACAAGTTTTTAATGGAAATGTTAGTAGACCATGACATTAGGGCCCAAGAAACATGCCACATGTTGCAAAAATTGCCCCTTTTATCTACACCTGCCTCTTCTAGTCACTAGTAGTAGGCCAAAAAGTATTCAAGTACATCATAACACCTACCACAAAGCACACCGCAACCCCAACAATTATTCAGTCCTACATACACCAACCGACATCGTTGTAAGGCTTATCGCTCATAGAAGTGTGTAGGTCATGGTCTTATAACGCACATAGGAATGCCAACCAATGGTGACCATGGACCACAACAACTATAGTATGCATTTACCCTCGGAACTCAGTTATTTCCGCTCTGTGGCTCATCAACATATGAAGCGTTCTAATTCAATGAATTGATTATGTACAAGTCGATTCAAATTAATCAAGCCGACATAGGTGTTGTTACTTTTGAAATATGCGAAAAATGGGAACTCTTTTAACATACTTATCAGGCCTAGCACATTCAAAGAGCATCTGTTGAAATTGATGCTCTTGCAGACAGCAGTAGCTCTGACACTAATATGGATAACTCCAAGACAAAACAAATGGAAGAATGGGAATTTTTTTCCCGCATCCACCCAACCGGTATTATACGGATATACGAACAACACTACAGCTACCAGCCACACATGTCCACATGCCAAATCAAACAGTGACTGCACATTCAGGTACAATCCCATATATATAAACATTTAAAGGGAAAACAATATCACTTTATAAAAAGTCAATTTGCCTCTACTAACATTGTTTACTATACTAATACTACTATTGTTTATAGGTACTGCTTCTCCCCCACCAAATAAAGTTCTTTGGCACAAAGGGCGATGTTTTCTACAAATTAGCAACCAAGCTCAAAGAAGACACTGGCACCCTTCACCAACTCATGTGCGAGTCCATCGAAGCCCACACCCGCAATAGTGACACTATGTAGCCGAGGAAGATGTCTACACATTCCAGCTTACCCTTGGCAAACTATAGGAAATAGTGCAAATGATAACACAAGTGACCATCATCGTCAAATATACCTACCAGCTTATGCGCAACAAGGCCTACAAGCAATACTACAAAAATTCCAAATGGTGGATGTAAATTGTAATTCAGGACTATATAAAAAAAAAACCCCACCTTTGTTATACCAATAGAGTTCTTGTAGTACTGAGTTTGATCTACCCATGTAATAAAATTTCACTTATTTAGAAAGTGTGTCTACCTACATGGAACTTTGAAAATGTCATTGCCCTACCAATACAGTGCTTCATGTACAACTGAGTTTGCTCTACCCCTGTAATAAATTTTCACTTATTTTAAAAGTGTACCTACCTACTTATTTGAGTTTCCATCTTAATTATTAGCTACAAATCCAAATCTTTCATATATATTTCCCTGTACACTTGAACTTATACAACTTTTTAGCCACTCACCATTTGATCAGTTTCATATTTATGTCTGCTTCAAAAACAAAACAAAAAAAGCATTTTGTTAGGTCCACAAAGCCCCAAATACTCTAAATGGAAAATTAGATGTAATGGCATTTAGATGGTTAAATTTTGCAATCGTGGATTTAGATTTTGGTAATTTTTCTTGCAAACATTTAAATGATGGCTAAATGTTGGAGTCACTTAGAGTTTCCTCTACTTACTTACCCTAAAGTAAAGACAATCAAGTGTTCTGAATTTCAAGGGCCCCAATTGTAATTTAGTTTTCATTTCTCCTATTTTGTTTTACCTTCTTACGTGGTGGGCTTAAATATACGTAAGCCAATGCTAGCATGGTATTTCATGTAGGTAGCACACTTGGAACGCACATGTCACTAGCTAACAATGAAAGATAATCAGGTACATACTGAATCAATTCTGTTGATTATATAATTACTTTTCTTATCCCAGTTTATACATTCCTGTCTCAACTTCCTTTGTTACACTTATTAACAGAGGGTGCATCTCCATCCTTCAACCTATCTTGATCATAAGCCAGAATGGGTTTGTTTTAGATATTTTCATCCTTATACCGTTGACTTATTATTGACCATTACGTTTTCCCATCCCAACTCTTAAATACAAGATATTCTTGAATTTCTTGAACAGGTTGATTGACATTGCACCACATTACTACGATTTGAGAAATTTCCCCCACCATGAGACATGGCGTGTTTCTACATCTACTAGAACGCTAGTCTGGGTAAAAATAAAATGCACTAAATGGGCTTTCGTTTGCTCTGAACACGCTCTGAATCCCAAAAAAGCTGGTTCAAAAACCTCTGCAGACATACAATCTCGTATCGGGTGGGAACATTTTTAAAGGTTAAGGGCTACGCTCTTAAATGATTTTGAATCCAATGTCCCTCCACCAGAATCGCATCCAGCAGCTAACTTCATGGAGGAGTGGTTTGAACCCAGTTTCTGGCTCTACTCATACAGTAGCTACGGAACGCCGGAAACAAGAATACGTGAGTTCCAATGCTTTTCCTGCGAAATAGTAAACTACTCCTTGTCCTATCACTGTCTCCGCTGAAAATCCAGCACAAAAATGCCTGTCGATAATTGGTTCGAGACCAATGACAATTACAGGGATTATATTAGGGAAAATTTCTTTTCAAATTGCTAGTGATTTCAAACTTGTCCTAAGTTTTAACCAAATTTGAAGTTTTTCAGGGTTTTTCGCTCTTATACGGTTTTTAAAACGAGATCAATTTTGCACATTTTAACATAAATGTTCATATGGTGCAATGAAAGGGAAGTGTTTTTACTATTTCCCATCTCCTCTTGTGAGATGCATTGTAAACTACAGTGAATGCAAAGAAACTCAACTGCAATACTCGTTTTGTAAGATGGTATGGTCAGCCTTTGAGGGCTTTGTCAAAAAGAAGTGGACCTTTATCCTTCATTACGAAAATAAATGTAGATGCTTCTCTTATTGCTTTTTTCCTTTTATAATAAATATGTCAAACATTAAATTTTTCTAGCCGCATTACCACTTGCTGAACATTTACAAACGCCTATGAAATTGGGCATGTACCTTCTTTTCTTTTTTTTCCACATATTAGTTAGGAGTTAATAAGAATGAAAACATCTGGTTAGGGGAGAACAAGGAAACAACAATTCTCTGGTGCAAATAGTTGTAACATAATTCTCGCATTATTATTTCTGACTCGATGTAACAAAAAAATGACACCATAAAGTGTAAAACAAATAATAGCAAATCTCAATCGATAAATAAAAATATTCCTTTTGTTCATATGTCTATTCCCCAGAGGGGCTCAATTATCGATTATTGTGTCTTACATTGCTTGTTATTTTGTGATTACTCAAGTTAAAAACTGAAAAACGTGCTTGTAAAGTACTACAAGCAGTAAGCAATTTGGTTGGGTTTCAGACTTGGCCCCAGTTGAATTCTCGCCTTTTAATTTGGCCCCTTTAATCTCACATCGCAATGATGTGCATAGTGCACACGTGGTCTGTGTGTGTTGCGTCTCTATACAGATGTATCATAATTTTCATTTTCTAGCTCTTCACATGCCTAAAGTGCACAAATTGTGCCTGATGAAACCACTCTACATCCATGCTAGGCCCAATAAAATTGACGAAATCATATTAATAAAAATGTTGGTTGAGAAAACCACTCCGCAAATGCAAAGCGGTCCAACATTGCTATCATCCAAAGCACAATTTTGTAATACATGGAAAAACCACCTTTGAACATACCTACTTTGAGAAAATCTAAGCACAAGAGACAATAATCCTTAGTCTACTCCAAAACATATTCACCATCAAGATATCCTATAAAAGATGTTGGAAAATATTTCAATGCAGAGGGAAGATGATACACAATGAATATATCAATTATCTCCTACCCCACGAGGTTTAAAAGAATGAGCTCACCGCCTGGATGCTTTTCTACCCATTCATTTACATTTTATACTTTGCCTTCAATAGCAAGCCACAGATCTTTGCACTTGTTCTTTTTCATCTCTTCCAGTGATTTTTCATGTCTTTGGGTGTTTTTCTTCACTCACAAATTCACACATCATTTGTGAATAATTTTAAAGCTCCGTTGAATAAACCGATAGGATTTTTAGCTCTGTGTAGACACTAAAATTAGGTCACACTCCCCTTTTGTCCCTCGACATATAAGCACCCTTTATTACATTTACCTAGCCATGACCCCTTCACCCCACTAATATTAATTTAATTAATTTTTAATTAATGCATTTTCCTCACTATATTTATTATTTAAATAATATCCCCACATACAGTTCACTTAGACACCTCACCAAGCCAACTCAACCTAAGACCTATTCTTAGCAAGTTCCCATACCTAACTAAGACTTACCCAAACCCTAAAAATCAATGCCTACATTCCCTCTAACCACATTCCCGCATGATCATAAGAAGCTCCCGGTCTAATCCGCGAGGATAACGACATGAGATCCAAGAAAATCAGGAGGATCTCCCTAGTTTAGTAAACCTAGGAAATCCTACCTTGACTGACGTCGGTTACCCCTAATCGTCGCCGGGTTAAACTAGACCATCACCAGTTAAGCCGGACCACCATCAGTTACCCCTTTTAACCCCTAAACTACCTTATTCTCAAGGTTGGCGAACATTGGGAGAAAGTTGATGAGAAAGAATAGATCTCAGAGAGATAACACATCTTTAGAGAACCAATTCTAGCTAAAAACTCACATCCAAGGAAGGAGATTGAGCATCTTCTCCTACGAGCCATCCCAACCATGATCTGATCTATCCAAGCAAAGAGGAGTGTACATGCAGCCCATGCAGAAGCTTTTCTTTAGTTGGTGATCACTTGCAACCTTCAAACCCATCATCAACACCTTCATCCCTCACACACAGCCTTTAGGAATGAAATCCAAGTAAGTACAACATCATACTTTCCTAGTTATTTCATTTCATCATTATTTTATCATCCATTGTTTATCTTCCTCCCTATTGACCTTCTCCATATTTTCACCTCCGTATACCCATTAAAACCTTGCAAAATCCTACTCTAGTCACCCAATACATCGCCCGACCAACCAAAGTCCTTTGTGCAATCACAAAGGAGACCAAAAGCCTATTTTGTGACATTTCTAGATCTCACAGTAACTGGCACCGATTATACCTAATCATCAGGCCACCCCCGACCGACACAATGGTCTCTGTGTTTTCCCACACAGCCCTAAACAGAGACCTACCCACCTAATTTTATCTCACCCTCATTCACCTGTGATCTACCCGATACCTTTATCAGACCTCTAGAGACCCAAAACCAATCATTCGACCTTTGGATTCTATTCTAGCTTAGCCTGTTAGATTAGATCTATTTCTTATTGTGTTTTTAAGTGAGATACCTAAATCATTTTAAAATAACAATAGGATTTACTTTGTTTACAACATTGAATTGTTTAAAATAGTGGACTAATAGCCATCTAGGAAGTATCATACTTCCTGAATCTAGCTTATGCTAGGCAGTTCACTACCCATATTGTTTAATTCCTTCTGGTGGTCTTGTTTTCATTACAGGTAGTTCCTCCTAGCCAAAGGGAAGCTCTCATATCAGCTATGGATTCGAAGTCATACGCGCATAAAAACCCATCAACCGACATTTGAACAAGTATTCCTCCTACTCCTGTTACCCTATCTGTTTCATCAACACTTCAAAGAAACAATCTAAGAAAAAGGTGAAACATTTTGGCACACCCGGTGGGACCCATCCGGGGTTCCTTGAATTTCATTCATTCCTAGGAAAAAATTGTGTGTTTGTTTCCTTCTAAAAGCATACACACTAATTTTCTTCCCTAGTAATCCACCTCTTCTTTCTATTTGCTCTAAAAGAAACTTTTCTTTTGGTGTAATTAAAAAGAATCATTTCTTCATGTTTTCTACATTGTAGTGAAAGAGCATCCCTCTTCCTCTTCATCTTATTGTGTCATCCAATTTCACATTTTCAATTTGGGTTTAAAAACAAGTGCATTCCATTCTGATTTATTGCATTAGCTCACATTAATTGAGGGCAACCTATACTGCTGGAAGTCATGACCAGCTGATGGTTGACAAACGAATCATAGAAAAGCACTTCTATCCTTCTCTCTTTCTCTGAGTCTTACCAAACCACACAAAAACTCAAAATACATACATTCTTAAACAACATCCTACCTAGAAGAATTTGTAGGTGATCACATGATCACGACACAGTGGGCACCTAGCTTGCTACTATGTCGAGTCATACTTCAGAGCGAAGCCCGCCCCCACCATAACATACCTAAAACCTCACCTTTTAGATCTCCTTCTTTGTAGGAAGCCATCCTCACCAAAAACTCTATTTCACAATTCATGTGTTAGTCCCTAAATAACATAAGCTAAACAAACATAATAGAAAAGGCACTCCTAGGATCACATTTTCTTAGTGTTTCTGCTTGGCTTGTGTTTTGAAGTGAGAGATCACGTTCGTCACTTTCTTGTCCATCCTTACATGCTCCTCATCATAGCTGGTGTATTCCAGCTTCACCTGAGTGTTCCTCGGCCATATCATCATCATTCTTAAATTCTAGGTCTGATTCTACATCAGATTTTAATTCACAACCACTTTCTTTTATCATTGTTTTAATTTCACAGTAACCATCGTCAGTTACCTCTGACTGCCATTGGTTATACCCAACCAACGTCGGTTCCAGGTCCTTTTGCTAATCTACTCAAAAGGACATATTACTTCACTTTCTTCCACTTTTCACAGTCTTTATCACTATCATTTTTCCCATTGACGTTTTAAACATCTTGATTTGGCATACCTCAGATTTTACATTCGCCTCATTTTACTTACTTATCCATTTTCTACAATGACCGATGATGGTTATCCCGACCGAAATTGGTTTTCCCTAACCGGCATCAGTTAGCTTGTTTCACATTCCAGCCACCGGTTGTACTTTATTCATTTTTTATCACCAAATTCACCTATTCCTATTGTTCTCTGTATCATTTACAGAGAAGAAGCCCTACCTGATCAATACTGGTTCACATGGTGCTGACCAAGACAAGCAAGTGCCCTCGTATTCCACGTTAGTTGCCAACCACTCCCACCTAGTCCTTCACCACCTTCTATTTTATCACCAGCCATGGATCCCATCCAGCCTACTACTATCACTACCGGAGATGAGGAGTTCACATGACTCCTTGACAAGAACCCTGCTGCCTTGTAGTTTTACCTTTCCCACTTGTCCACTCGAGACGCCTCGGGTCAGTTGATATACGACATGCTCGTATCTATCCCCCCGACTCTCGCACACACTTCTAGCATTGGCCCCATCTGGCTCCGTGATACCCGCATCCACCTTACCCCCAGTCATTTCACAGTTAGGTTCTATACCCGCTATGAGTGTCACCTTTGTTACCTCTGTGGCACCCATCACATCCACCATACCCTCGACAACTACCCAAAACACAACATCATCTACCCCTACCGGCTCATACATACATGTAGCTACATTCCCACCTCCCAAAGTGTCGGTGACCCCTACCCAATTTCAGAACGTGGTTCTTTCCATTCCACCATCATTAGCCCCTATTGCCACTAGGGTTACCACGACCCTTCCACCCCCATATACATACTACCAACAACCTCCTGTTTCATTTATTATTCATTCCAGGTATGTACCCCCTATTTCACTTCCTTCTTCTCCACCACCTTACATGGTAGCCCCATACACTAGAGTGCCACCCCCATTATATGCCCAAAACCAACCTCCTCACGCTACAAGAGGCATCCAATCATCACAACCTAGCAATGACCTAATTAAATTGATGTTGGACAAGATGCAGACATTGGAGGCATTGGTTTCCGGCTCCCGCAACACTCTCACCTACGACGAGATTTGTAATGACCCTATTCACCCATCCATTCCTATCCGTTCATACCCCGTGCATTGGGAAATGCCTAAATTCAATCATTTCAATAGCAAAGAATACCCACATAACAACATTTGTAGTCGTTTAAACACGGGTGTTATCTAATCACTCATGATGATGCTTTGCTTTTGAGAACCTTTCCCATGTCCCTCACTGGACCTGCATTAGATTAGTATAGTAGGTTACCTAAACACTCTATATTCTCATTCAATCAGGTAGCCCAAGCCTTCTTGGATCATTTCTATATCAATATCATTAAGAAGGTTACCATGAATGATCTATATTCCACACGTTAGTATGAGGATGAATCTATCAGATTTTTTCTCACCGACATAGCCTCGATCAATCAACTTACCTTCCAACTACCACAAATGAACTCATTGAGCTCTTCACATGGGCTTGTGCTAGACATATCTCCCCGACCTTGTAGGTCCAAACCTTCGAATATTCGATGAGGCATTCACTATGGCACGAAAGTTAGAGATTCGAGCCATCGAAGAGAAGAAAATCCAATTACGCCATAAGAATTCGGCATTCAAGTCGAATGAAACCTCTTTTTCTTCCCAACCACAAGCCAATTATTCAAAAGCTAAGGCACCGCTAATGCAGTGGTACTCAAGGCTGGCCCAACTCATCTGTCGAATCAGGCTACACCCTCATCTAATCTCTCACCTATCCAAACTTTTCAATTTAGACGAGAATGGTGAAAATATACCCCATTGGGGAACCTTACTCTTCTGTTTTAGAAAATCTTATCAAAGTTGGAGCCATCACCCTTCCACCCATAAAACCACACACTAGTTTTGACCTTACTCGCCCCATGCCCGCATGGTATAATGAACATGATTTAGGTAACTATCATCGAGTAAAGGGTCATAGTGATGGCAACTGCATCACTTTCAAGAATATTGTCCAAGAAATGCTCAAGAAAGGTGAGTTAACTATGGATAATCCCAATGCCACCCCCAACCAAAATCTACAAATCTTCAAAAAACCATTTCCCAACCATGCCCCTTCATCCAATCAAACTGGTGAGACATCAACTCATGATACCCATACCCACGAGGTTCACGCTATCTTTAATGAGGTACATGTCACCTCTCAATTACCTCACATCCCTTCCATAGAGGAGATCCTAGCCCAAAATCCTCCTTTCACATTGGAACCAACCTCTCCTATTCCTTCACCAACAAAGGAACACCTTTTATCTCCTTCATCACCGATGGAGGGGTCTTCCGCTAACATCGAGACCATCTCACCCCTGACTTCTCCACTAAGAGAACCTTTACCTACAATACCTCCTCCACCCATAGAGGAGTACCCATTACCTCCTCCACCCACAGAGGAGCACCCATTACCTCCTCCACCCATAACAGAGCACCTATCCATTCCTCCACTTATAAAGGAGCTCCCATCATCTCCTCCACCCATCATAGACCCAGTGGAGATACCTTTTCCTCTTGGTGAGCATTCTCCATCAGCTACCCAAAATCCAATAGACCTACTTTCATCTCTCTTACCCACGGAAGTTGAATCTGGCCAATTCTCCGTCTCTAAGATGCATTTTATGGGAATTCCCATTAGTCCTCACCAACTCCACCCACGGATGTGTCGTTCTCATGTTTGGATGATCACTTAGATTATGTGGATAGGGCTTTACTATGGGGGTGCCTCTTACTCCCCGTCTCAACACAGATGCAGAGATCCCACGTTGATACCTCCACTATCTACCCAAACACATTTTGAACCATCAAACCAAATATAACCACTTTTGTCATAACCCCTTCCACGATACCCATTAGCACTCACACCACACCCTTACCCATAACCCGACCTACATCTAAACCCAAACCCATACCCACAACATTTGCCTCCACTAAACCTATTACCACTTTAGGGGTCACCCCGACCACCAACCTTACTCATCCACCTATTAAACTAGATTTAGCTACATCCTCCAACGTCAATACCACACCTACTCCGACACCCAAACCAAAGAAAAAAACTCATCAACCTCATACCTCGACTACACCAATCACACCCACACTTGTCCCATCTGCCTTAAGACCTCAGCTTCCCAACATGGTCAAGCACCCTTCACCCATCCATAAACCAATAACACAACAACCCATTCCTTCCTCACAAACCTCTAACCTACCTAGGCACACAACATGACTTATACCCACACCTACAGTCTCTTTACCACTAATACCTCCAATACCTTCAGCTATTGCTTCACTACCCACTACACTTCAGTCATTGTCCCTCACACCCCAAGTATGACCCATGTCATCTACCTTCACAACACCCCCATTATCCCCATGGGTAACTCGCCCTCTTCCTCCATCTACTTTTCCTTCTAGACCTCATACACCCACATCACCTTTACCCAAGAAGGTGTAACCCAAAAACAAAACCCCACTACCCCACAACAAGGTAGTCAAAACAACCCCACACCCTCCTACCCATCCATCTATTGTACCCCTACCCAAACAAACCCGATCGATACCTCAAACCACACCAACACCTAAACCCATAGCTCGACCCATTCCTACTCTTCCAAAAATAGTTCCTCGACAATCAACCACACCTACACCCAAACCCACGTTCACTTCCCATTGTGATCCACTAGCAGGGTCTTATGCCAAAATTTTAACCAACCTCCTTGAGACTTTTGTTATCACATTACCGCCACTCGACCTTACAAACCCCTCAAACCCAAGCCAAAATGGTTTGATGATACTAAAATTTGCACATACCATCATGTGTGCCAAAGACATGATGTGGAGAACTACAAGGCCTTGAAAACTATCCTTATCCAATTGTGTCCACCAAAAACCAACTTTGACAATGACAACGACCTTATCGACAAGGATCCTTGCTTCACCGACACCCATTCCCACACTACCCACTCAACAACCACAACCTCCACCCTCACCACTCCTAGAGCCACCCTCAAGATTTGAAATTAACATGGTGCACATCAGAGAACTTTCCACGCCACCACCCAAATGTCATTGTGCCTAGCTGACCTCACAGGATTTTTCTCCTCTTGTAGGTTTTTTCCCGTCGTGTCATTATACCACTCACCCTACACCTTCTCCATTTTCCAACTTCCCTCAAATCAACATGATACATGTCACTACACGTGTATAGAAGGGAAAAGAAAAGGTAACTAACCCACCAACCAATCCTATACCCAACATACCATCTGCACCCATACCTAAAATCACTATTTACAGCCCCACATACCCCATTTCTAATGGTGTCACACATCGCACCATGCTCAAACAATTACACCAATCTCCCCTCAAAATGTCTTTATATGACCTCATCCAAACCTCGGAATCCCATTGTCAAGCCCTCATGGAGGTTCTTCAATCTATTGAGGTTTTACCCAATGACCCTACACCCATAGCCTCCATTATCACACCTCATCATGTAGCCTCTCTCACCAAATCACCACCTTCATCCTCACCTCACCTTGTTCACCAAGTGGCCTCCCTTAGCTTCTCAGAGGAGGAGATTGCGCCACACTAAAATGATGACCTAGACCCAGCCCTCTTCATCTCTATCCACATTGATGACATACGAGTATGTCGTGTGATGATTGATGGAGGCACTAGCATTAACATCATTTCATCCTATGCATTTTCTCAAATGCACATACCTGACAATTACATGCATAAACATCCGGTCACGTTACGTTCATTCAAGGACGCTATCACTCCACACTAGGAACTATCATCCTTCACATTCGCGTGGTCCCCCGCATTGTTCCAGAATTCTTTTATGTTTTGGAGGGGGAATTCCAATATAACTTGTTGCTTGGTAGACCCTGGATCCATGTCATGGGTTGCGTTCCTTCCAGTTTGCATCATTGTGTAAATTTTGAACATGAAGGACACACTTATACCATTCCAGCTATCCCATCACCTTTCAAAACATGCAACATGCTTTACTGACCCAATGATGTGCTCATACCTGTCAAGCCGTCTACCTCCGCAACCAATACCGATTCACCTACACCTCCACCTACCAGTACAACCACTTCTTTCACCGCGCATACCGCCTCCATTCCTACCACTGCCATAACCTCCATGACTGACCCATTAGCTTCCCAATCCATCAACTCCACCTCCGTATCGACCTCGACACATTATCCATACCAGTTACTTACATACCAACCACCGATCCGTTGGAAGGTGTTTTTCAATGCCTCACTTTGGGGGAGTACCACCTATATAGTGTTAACACATTCCTTACTCCACACAGTATGGAAGCCTTCACCAACACCCTCGTTATGATCACCATATATAATAGAACGCCTCCTTTATGGTCCTCCTCATCTTCGTACTAGTCTCACCTATGGGGACTTGATACTACCACTTACACACCTGAATCACCATCACAACCCCGCCCATTTTCTATTGACTTCCAATCACTTACCAATCACCTTTTCACCCACACCTTCCTGCACCGCTGTGCATGGAAGGGTTTTGGCTTTGGATTTTACGAGAAAGGCCGCCATACTATTATTACATGTACCACCCACAAACATAATGACCGTAGTGGTATCGGCTTCCCCAAACCTCCTACCAAACAGACTGCATTGAACTCATTGAAGACCCTAGCCCTCCTCCACCTTCATCTTCATCACTACCTTCACTCGCTCCACCTTCATCACCACCCTAACCGACAGAGTCGATGGATCCTAATCTATCCCCCCTAACTTTTTTTTTCATAAACACCATTTCCTTGGGGCCTTTGACTTATCAACGCGAAGGCGAGACCCCTTCCACTCTCCCATTCATGTATCCTTGAGATGATCGATGATGACACACCTACAATTAACGTCGTTCAATGTCAGGATGATGAATCCATACTCACCTACCTTGGTGCAGAAAAATCATATATTCATCAGTCATTACCATCTAAGATGCAAACCATGTTGAATGAATCGACTATCAAGATCAACATTCATACTCAGGGTGACCCACACATCCTAAGGATTGGAAAATCTTTAGATGCTACTTTGAATAGAAGCCATTACTTCTTTCTCTCGAGATCATAATCACGATTTCACTTGGTCTTACGTAGACATGCCTGGTATTGACCCCACCATAGTGGTCCACAATATCGTAACCATTCATGATGCCAAACCTATCAAACAAAAGCTGAGGAAAATACACCCTCGCATTGCTTTTCTCATCAAAGAAGAACTTCAGCACCTTCTTTCCATTTCTTTCATCTTTCCCATTGATTATCCTCGTTGGATTTCTAACATTGTCAATGTTACTAAAGCAACAGGGGAACTCCACATTTGCATAGAATTCTATGACCTCAACCTCACCTACCCGAAAGATGATTTTCCCTTGCCCAGTATTGATCAACTGGTTGACCTCACCACTAGTCACGAGATGCTCTCACTCATGGATGGATTCTCGGGTTATAACCAAATTTTTCTTGCCCCAGAAGATCAGCACAAGACCGCATTCATTACCCCTTGGGGAACCTTTTTCTATCGAGTCATGCCTTTTGGCCTTAAAAACACTGGTGCCACATATCAGCATGTTATGACTTACATCTTCCATGATATCATGCATCACATATTGGAAGATTACGTGGATGATCTCTTGGAAAAATCTAATCATCACGCCGAGCACCTCATCGTCATCCTCGAAACCATCTTTGACCACCTCATTAAATATTGTGTCCGCCTTCAACCTAAAAAGTGCATCTTCACGGTTCTCTCAGAAAGCTCTTGGGATTTATTGTTTCCCTCCGTGGTATAGAAGTTGACCCTGCTAAGGTCAAGGCCATTCTAGAAATTCCTTCAACCACTAACCTTAAAAAACTCCATAGCCTGCAAGGTAAATTACAGTCCATTCGCCATTTCATTTCACAATTATCTGATCGGTGTCAACCATTTCATCATCTACTTAGGAAGGATGTCTCCTTTAAATGGGATGATGACTATCATAAAGCTTTTGAGGCCCTAAAACAATACCTTCTCCAACCACCCATACTCATTCCACCTAAAGACGATAAACCTTTTTACCTATACATATCAGCTATTGATCATTCCTTAGGAGCCATGCTCGCTCATCACGATGAACAACATAGGGAGCAGTGGTTTATTACATAAGCCATACTCTTTTGGACTATGAAACCCGATACAACCATCTAGAAAAGATTTTCTTAGCCTTAGTTTTCATTACCACCAAACTCCGCCATTACCTACTCAACCACAAAACCTATGTCATGACCAACACCGATCCCTTACACTTCATGTACACAAACCTTATCAAAATCAGCGCGCTACGTGATGGCTTATGATTTTATCTGATCTTGACCTCGAATTCATTCACCA
Source organism: Taxus wallichiana var. yunnanensis (assembly GCA_018340775.1). Classification (NCBI taxonomy): domain Eukaryota; kingdom Viridiplantae; phylum Streptophyta; class Pinopsida; order Cupressales; family Taxaceae; genus Taxus; species Taxus wallichiana. The sequence continues at coordinate 23,669,773 of CM031241.1, read as the reverse complement.
AAAGTCCATCAAGGGCTAGGATATCGCCGATCAACTGGCTGATGCACCTATTTCTAGGGATCAACCCTCTAATTTTGAATTTCCCGATGAATCAATTTCTACTCTTTCCCTGGATGAACCCCCTTACCAAATGACATTGTTCTTCATAGTTCCAAGTGTCAGTGTGGGGGGGGGCTGGTATTATCCTCATTCCTCTGGATGGAGAACCCATGCCTTTGTCTTTCAAAATAGACTTTGAATTCACCAACAATATTTCCGAGTACGAAGCATTCGTACTAGGTCTCCAGGCCGCCTATGCCCTAGATGTCAAATCAATCCACGTCTTTGGTGATTCACAATTGGTCATAAACCAAGTCAATGGTATGTACCAATGTCATAACAAGATACTTCAAAAGTATAAACATCATGTAGACATACTTTTGACCACCTTTGATCGTTACACCCTTCAAACCATCCCACATTCAACCAACAAATTTACAGATACCATGGCCTGCTAAGCTTCCCAAATACCCGCTTCCCCTATCGATTCCAAATTATTTGTTACAGTACAATGCCTCCATTCACCTTCTTATTTACCTCACGATGTTTACTCAATCGGAAATGACACCCCTGACCCAAGTGATCTTTGGTATAAACAATACTCCAACTACCTTTCTCTCTCCATCTTACCTCCTGATCTCACCCATAACAGACAACGTGCACCTTCCTTAAAAAGGTCTCCCATTTCATCATTCTAGGGGGACTCCTCTATAAACGTGGCTTTGACGGTATTCTCTTATGATGCCTCACAAGTTTTGAAATCTCTTATACCATTAAGGAGGTTCATGATGGCATATGTGGAGGTCACTTTAGTGGCCTTAATGTTGCTAAGCGTATTCTTCATCTGGGTTATTACTAGCTGACCCTTAATCGTGATTTTTGTGACTATGTCAAACATTGTGTGAAATGTCAACAACATTCCAACCTTCATCATACACCCAGTCATGCCTTACAAGTCACTCGTGACCTTTGGCCCTTCTCTCAATGGAGTTTGGATCTTGTCGAGAAATCAATCCTCATTCTTCCCAACGCCATCAATGGATCATAACTGCTACCAATACTACACAAAATGGGTGGAAGCCATACCACTCATCTCCACAAAAGCCAAGAAAATATGCGAGTTCATTAACTATCACATCATTTTCCGCTTTGGTGTCCCTCATCGCCTCATCACTAACAATGGAAAAACACTTTGCAAAAACTTTGTGACACCTTTGGCATTCAGCTTAGTTTCTCATCACCTTATTACCCACAAACCAACGGCCAAGCCGAATCCACTAACAAAACCCTCAACAAAATTCTCATGAAAGTGGTTGACGATACTAGGAAGGATTGGCATACGCACATTCCTTTTTCCCTATGGGCATACCGCACTAGTATTCACACTTCCACTACGGCCACACCCTTTTCGCTAGTCTACGGTACAAAGGCTGTTCTGCCTCTCGAAGTCTAGATCCCCTCACTCCACATTTCTCTCCATGACATGCTTACTAATGATGAATTTCATGTCAGGACCACTTAGCACAACTAGAGTTATTAGAAAACATCGTCTTAATGCTCTGATCACCTTCAAGTTTACCAACAACGTATCAAACATGCTTATGAAAAATGTGTTCATGAACGAACCTTCCAATTCGGTGACCTTATCTTGAAAGAAAATCAACACGTAACCAAAGTAGAAAAAAGTTAAACGGGAAAATTCACTCTTAATTGGCTAGGACCATACATCGTAACTCATACCTATGGATCAGGTGCCTATCGTTTATCCTCGCTTGAGGGTAAACCCAAACCTAAGCCCCTTAACGCATTACATCTTTGACCATTCTATTGTTGACTTGTTGTCCTACCTCACCCTTTGTCTCTTTACAAGCTCGTCCCTTGAGCTCTATCCACTCTATACACCTCCCTAATGATTAAACAAGAATCATGTGAGTACCCATCACTTATTATCTTCTCTTGAATATGTGTACCACGGCACTACACATAGCATGATTCTCATGGATACTTTTCATCTACCTTTAGATGAGATCCCATGGTCGTTCAAGAGTCCTATCCTTCACCTTGGTCTTGTCCATGATTTCAAAGACCTCACATGGGACCAAACTCCTTGAGTCAAAATTCTAATAAAAAGATGACTCCCTCAAAAGGACATCTTCCTCTCGACAAAATGGCTACTATAAATAGACTGCTCCCTCGAAGGACAGCTATGTGAAGCTTAAAAAAATGAGAGAAACTAAAGCTTCCCGCATCGATCAACTTCATGAAGACCTCAAGGAGTACCATATTATTTATCCCATATAGAATTCCCATGTCAATCAATCTATCATAACAAAAAACTTTTAGTCATGGACTTGCCCATTGTGACCTTAGATCTCTTGCCCAAAATCCTTGTCACTCAAAACATATAAAATTAACTACCTTTCACCCACCTTACCATTTTCACTCCCATTTCCTCAATCACCTCAAGAGACATCTTGGAATTTTGACATTTGGTGATCCTATGACTACTTTCACCATATAACTATTAATTGTGTAATGCCTTTCAGGTCTTGTGTTCATCACCCCCTCCAAAGTATGATATACTCAATATGATCCTACCCAATCAGGTGGCTTTATTGCCCCCTCTTATCTTTTAACCATATTTTTTGACATTTTGATTACCTTATACAAGACTTGGTACTCGAAGCTTACCTTTGAGATAGTCCTCCCCTTTTTCCATAATCACCTTAACCTGCATCATTTTACCTATAATCTACCCACACCTATTACACCTAAACCCACTACATGCCTATAAACCTACCAACTCATTCTCATATTCTTCCCTAGCTCATGGGAGAACTACATCGGCCTAAGGTCCCTTTTTCACTAGGACTATGTAGGTAGCACTCCGAGGGCATGGGGCCCTTGGAGGTTAGCTCGGCCATTCTTTACCCTAAAAAAACAATTTATCAACCATGCCTAACTCACCATTTACCCCACATTTCACTTAGTTCCCCTTTTCTAACAAAATTGGAAATTAAGCCACATACATAACAAGTTGCTTCCCATAGCATACATTTATTACACCTACCATCTCTCTATCATCACTATGCATAGATTATAGAACATTTCACATATGACCCATAGTATCATTCATTGCCAAAATAATGAATCATAACTAAACCTACTTTCAACTCAACCATGCCTATAACCTAACTCGATCCATGCCTATAACCTAACTCAACCATGCCTATAACCTAACTCAACCATGCCTATAACCTAACTCATCCATGCCTATAACCTGACTCGATCCATGCCTATAACCTGACTTGATCCATGCCTAAACCAACCTAACTCCATCATGCCTAACTCACCTAATTTCCATCCATATCAAAGTAACAAATCCATATCTCATCTAACACAAGCCATACATCCAATATCTCATAAACATATTAACACATCACAAAATACCATGAATCTCATCATATAAATCAATAAATGTGTATCTCAAAATACATGCCTATATCATCCTGGCCATCATCTCAAAAATGTCGGCACGCAGGTCGGTCTCATATGTACAAAAGGAATGAATGAATCAATACAAAAAATCTTCGGCATGCAAGTGGTGTTTACTCAAAATATACAACAAAATCACTCGTACATCCTCACTATCTTTAGCACATAGGCCGGTATGTGATAAAAAATACAACTGTCTTCGGCACGCTGGCCGGCATATATATCAAAAATAATCACGAGTATACATAAAAATGTGGTGGCCGTATATCAGACATCTCGCTGGATGTCCTCCATCTCTGTGTCACCTACACCCTCGGCCTCCTATGTCCCTACTAGCACATCACCTAGCTCTAGTTGCCGTGCGCTGGTGGCCTCTCCCTGATCGGGCCTCAGAGCTCACTAACCTCCTTTGCTCTCCACACTATGTGTGCAAGATCTCATCCTCCACTGGACATGCCTATTGTGCCTTGTACTTTCGTAAGAGAGAGGAATTCTATCCCAACTGCCATGAGCTGGTCCTGATAGTATCTTGCCTCACCTAGGGAATCCCATAACCTAGATATATGAGCATGGTCTATGGTGGTCCAATAGTCTCGGCCCCCGTCCCTCGCCCGCGCTGTTGCTTGCTTGTGAATTGGGACCAACTCCATGTGCCTATGGTGGTGCCCCCTGCCCCTGTGTCTGTATTTGGGCCTGTAAGGCCCAATATGTGCCTAGGTTGTGGCCAACTGGCCTTGTAAACCTACCACCTAAGCCAGTAAGGCTGCCACCTGACCTTCTCTGTCTCCATCTCCTCCATCTCCTCCACCCTCTCCCTCCACCATCTGGGCCTGTAGACTAGCCACATGTACTTGTAACTCTGCTACCTCTACCTCTAGCCCCTCCAGTTATGTCTGACAATATACCTATTTGTGTGATCAGTGTCGCTACCTGCCCCTGTAGGGTGTCTCTCTACACTGTCACGGTAGCTAAGTCAGGTTGCCTCGGTCTAGGTGGTATGGCTCGTAACTGAGCTACCCACCACTTCCTATACCTTTCGGTACATCTAGCATCATCAATTCACCGATCCACTGGCTGCTCCTCCTCCCCTATAGGCACTGTAGGCTATGGTAGAGGTAGAGGCCTCTCCATGTCATCTCTCTTGATAATGTGGGAAGGATGGAGGAATATCCTGTTCAAGCCCGAACTGCCATCGGACCTAGTCTACTAGGATCATCTCATCCTCCCCACACGATGACCCTATATCCACCTCTCTAGCTAGAGCTCAACTAGATCCTCATGCATGTGCCTATATGAGGGGAATCCCACATATGGCCTCCAGATAATGTCCACTCCGGATAACCCCTCCAATAATTGCCAAAAATGGGCCACATCATATGTCGGCCTATCCGACCTCCGCTCTCCTACAACGACACCCATCTCCTGTATCCCAACCACACACATCATGCAGAAATGCATCTACTTGGGGCATCCCTATAGTTCAAACATAGACTATGTGCTCATAGGCCCAATAGTGCAGTATAAAGGTAAACATAGGCTAAACCTACGCAACCACCCATACACCCACAACTCTCTGTATATGCACTAAGAATGTTGGTGCCCAAGAAAATCATGTCTCATGCACCATTATATCATGGAGCACCCCCATCAGTGATCGGGGAAAGTGTCCACCCTTTGCATCGGGTAGTGCATAGCAACTCACTACCTCTATCAATAAAACCACTAGCCTCGTCTCATCTGGATTGGCTAGGTACATCTCGCCATAGCTCAAACTGGCACTATGGAATCTTAGCTCCACCCCCCTCACCAAAAACTATCCCGATCAGCTCCTCTGAGGCCTCGGAGGAGATAGAGTACACTGGGCTCCCAATATGGGTAACCACAAAATCTGAACACGTCCTCCAGGGTGGTAGTCATCTCACCCATCGGAAGGTGGAACGTGTTTGTCATGGAGTCCCATCTATCGATGAGCGTGACCATCAAACTAGGCTACCAAACAACATGTCGGTAGCACCAATACCACTCAAGGACTGCCTCCACATGTTGTAGCTCCAAAGGGGTCACTAAGTCGTGCAATCTCACCAGTAGCGGCAGAATCTTGTCCCGCATATGTAACTACGATCTCCCCTACATCCAATCCAAGCACAACATTAATCTACATTTACCATAACCATATTCACCAATTATCTCAACTACCTGGCCCACATCCCTCTTGGACCCTTATGCCTAAAATCCTGACTAGTGTCGGTTCATCCTAACCAACTCTGATCACCCTTAAATTGGCATCGTCACCTGTTTGGTGACCGATACTAGTTCATCTTTACCGACCACGGTTACCATGTAACTGGCATCGGTCACCTGTTTGGTGATCGATCCCAGTTCTACCCAACCAATGCCGGCCCAACTTAACCGATGCGGTCATTGTCGCAGCGAAAAATCCGTGACTTCCCAAACCCCCATTTTTCTAAACCCTCCCACCTATCCCTTTTACCCCACCTACAATGACCTACACTACCCTAAAACCCCTACCCACCCCACCTATCCAATTTACTACCCTCCCCCTCTTTTTTCCCATTTTCCCCCATACCCACATTTCACTTTTTCCCACCCACAAAATATAAAAAACCCACAAAAACCTACAAATACCAACTATCACAACCTCTACTCTATCTAATTAACACTATAGAGTTAGGTGCTTACATCTTCACGCTGCGGCCATCTCGGTGGCACATCTGGCTTCTATGCCGATGGTCCACCCAATCCCTCTCCATCCTCTGCCATCCTCAAATATCTACCCATAACCTCTGACCAATCAACTCTCTCACCCTGATCTCATGGACCCGCTACTCACCAACCCACCCACCGTCAAATCACACTACCTGCTCACTGTCCCATTTAATCCGGACACTTTTTCTCTCTTTTCTCTCTTTTTGTCATTTCTTCAATTCACAAATAACAAATGAATAATAAAAACATGTAGATTTTTTGTTTTTATACAAAACCCAACCTAATCGACGTCGGTTCCCCTAGACCGGCATCGGTCTCATGCCCTACCTCATCGTCATCGGTTTTCCTATTCCAACGTCGGTTATCCATGACCACCATCAGTCAACGTAACCTACACATTTCCCCTAATTTTCCATTTTACCCCACCCTTTACCTTGCTCCTTTACCCAACCCATTACCTTACCTTTCCTGACCTCATCATTTACTACCTCCATTTTTCCTCCTTTGGGGACTCATTATTTTACCCCTACCTTATCCTTACCCATGTCGTGACCTAGATATTTGGACCTGGACCATCGCTAGGGACCTTTGACCTCATGTGTTCGCTATACCTTGTGGCACTGTTACCTGTGTTGATTGACCTAATGATCTTACCTAGCCTATTACCGTGACCGTTTATCCTAACCCTACCTTTGGTGTACCGAAACATACCTAAAACATTCCTACACCTAACCTACATTGTGTTTCCTAACCATATCCTATACCTTGGATACCATATTCACTTCAACCTTGTTTGGATAAACCTATCGACCTTAGATGATGTAGAGTTTTCCTGCTCTTCGTGTTGTATTTTATATGTGTGCGTGCGTTTGACTGTTGCTACCTGTGACCCAGACCCATTACCTAGATTTTCCCGCATAGACCTTTCACCCCTTTTTTCCCTGTACCCACTTGCCTTTTCCTCACCTTTACCTTTTATCAAACCACTCACTTACTTTAGCCTACTTTGCCTCGTCGCTTCTAGGTTTGAGGGGATCACCTTCACCCACACATGGGGCAACCACATCATATTTTTGTTAGCATCGCTTACCAATACAAGCTACGTAAAAAAAAGGGGAAAATTAGACACTAAAATTAGGTCACACTCCCTTTGTCCCTCGACATATAAGCACCCTTTATTACATTTACCTAGCCATGACCCCCTTCACCCCACTAATATTAATTTAATTAAATTAATGCATTATCCTCACTATATTTATTATTTAAATATCTTATTTAAATAATATCCCCACATACAATTCACTTAGACACCTCACCAAGCCAACTCAACCTAAGACCTATTCTTAGCAAGTTACCATAACTAACTAAGACTTACCCAAACCCTAAAAATCAATGCCTACATTCCCTCTAACCACATTCCCACATGATCATAAGAAGCTCCCAGTCTAATCCATGGGATAACGACATGAGATCCAAGAAAATCAGGAGGATCTCCCTAGTTTAGTAAACCTAGGAAATCCCGCCTTGATCGACGTCGGTTACCCCTAACCATTGCCGATTAAGCTGGAGCACCGTTGTTACCCCTTTTAACCCCTAAACTACCTTATTCTCAAGGTTGGCAAACATTGGGAGAAATTTGACGAGTAAGAACAAATCTCAGAGAGATAACGCATCTTTAGAGAGCAAATTCTAGTGAAAACTCACATCCAAGGAAGGAGATTGAGCATCTTCTCCTGCACAGCCATCCCAGCCATGATCTGATCTATCCAAGCAAAGAGGAGTGTACATGCAGCCCATGCAGAATATTTTCTTCAGTTGGTGATCACTTACAACCTTCAAACCCATCATTAGCACCTCCATCCCTCACACACAGAGCCTTAAGAATGAAATCCAAGTAAGTAAAACATCATACTTTCCTGGTTATTTCATTTCATCATTATTTTATCATCCATTGCTTATCTTGCTCCCTATTGACCTTCTCCATATTTTCACCTCTGTATACCCATTAAAACCTCGCAAAAGCCTACTCCAGTCACCCAATACATCATCTCGACCAACCAAAGTCCTTTGTGTAATCATAAAGGAGACCAAAATCCTATTTTGTGACATTTCCAGATCTCACAGTAACCGCACCGGTTATACCTAACCGTTAACCGTCGTCACCCCCCCGACCAACACCGGTCTTTGTTTTCCCACACATCCCTAAACAATACCTACCCACCTAATTTTATCTCACCCTCATTCACCTGTGATCTACTCAAGACCTTTATCAGACCTGTAGAGACCTAGAACCAATCATTTGACCTTTGGATTCTATTCTAGCTTAGCTTGTTAGATTAGATCTATTTCTTATTGTGTTTTTAAGTGAGATACCTAAATCATTTTAAAATAACAATAGGATTTACTTTGTTTACAACATTGAATTGTTTAAATCAGTGGAATGACAACCATCTAGCAAGTATCATACTTCCTGGATCTAGCTTACATTAGGCAGTTCACTTCGTATTGTTTAATTCTTTCGTGGTCTTGTTTTCATTACGGTAGTTCCTCTAGTTAAAGGGAAGCTCTCACGATCAGTGTGGATTCAAAATCATACGCATGCGCAACAACCCATCAACCAACATTTGAACAAGTATTCCTCCTATGCCCATTACCCTATCTGTTTCGTCAACACTTCAAAGAAACAATCTAAGAAAAAGTTGAAACACTCTATTTTTCAGGGTTTAACCTATAGTGTTTTTTGCTCATGATTGGCTCTAGTTTTAGATCTGGGCCATGAATTAATGAGCACGAATGCAACAAATAATCCATTAAATGCAAGATTTTTAGTGAGTTACATTGTAGGAATGATGAGACCTTTCCTGGGTCATGAAGTGAGATCGAGGCAATGTAGTATATGTCCTTTGGTTGGGAAGGTTTTGATCTGTGAAATAGGTGCATGACATATAGCCCGTTTTAATTCTCACATTTTTTATCTCTAACTATGTGTCCATGTCTACACCTTATCTAATAAATAAAATGTGATGCAACCAAAAAATTGACACCATAGAAAAGTAAGAAAGGCTAGCAAACCTCAATCGACAAATTAAATCTTCCTTTTGTTTATATCTCCAATCCTCGAGGGGCTCAATTATCGATGATTGTGTCATACATTGCTTACTATTTTTAATTAATCAAGCTTAAAATTGAAAAGCGTGCTTGCAAAGTACTATAATAAGTAAGCAGTGTGGTTACATTTCAGACTTGTCCCCATTTCAATTCTCGCCATTTTTAATTTGGGACCCTTGAATTTGACATTTCACTAACGTGAATAATGCTCACAAGGTTGTTGATTAGGTGAATCACATGTAACATATATTATTTGTGTAGGAACAATATGATTTATCGAATAGGTGTAGGACATGTGAGTATTTGATTCCCACCTTTAAATTTCCAACATTCCATTCATGTATACGTCTTACCTATCAAATTAAATGCTTTCCAATCGTAAGCCTTAGTGCTATGAAACAAAAAAATAACAAGCTTACTTTATGATTAAAATCTACCTTTTGCTATTATATTCAATCACTTGAAGGCCTCAACTATTGATGGTTGTTTGCACACACCTGTTTTCATAAAATTACTTGAGCTTGCAAGTTGATACAGAGGTCGGTAAATATTTCTATGTGGAGGCAGGATGATACATAGTGAATACATCACTTATATACTACCTTGCGTGGTTTAAAGGAACAAGGTCACTACTTCGATGCTTTTCCACCCTTTTATTTACATTATAGACTTTACCTTCGATTGTAGGACATGCAATCTTCACACTTGATTTGCTTTTCAACTCTTCAAGAGTGATTTTTCTTTCCTTTGGGTGATTTTATTCGCTTGCAAATTCACACATTTTATGCGAATTTTTATAAATCCACCCAAAAAAACTTATAATTTTTTTAGCTTTGTTTTTTGGTTTTAGACTCTAGGATTTTCTTTTAAACTTCTCAAGATTATCTCTGGTTTTAGATTTGTGCCACAAATTAGCAAGCACGAATGTAATGGAGATTCCATTAGAGGCAAGATTTATAGTGAGCTCCATCATAGGAATGATGAAGCCTTTCACAAAATATGGAGTGAGATCGAGAAAATGCAGTAAAAAAATGTAGTACATGTCCTTTGGTTGGGAAGAATCTAATTTGTGGAATAGGTGCATGACATGCAAGGTTCTAATTCCCACATTTTTATTTCCCAATTTCTGTCCATGTCTACAACCTATCTAGAAAATTAAATGTGATGCAACCTATTATCAGCTAATTTTGACTTTGCAAAATTATTTTTAAAAAATAAAAATGAAAATTTTGAAAATTTTCAAAAGTGTTACTTTGCGTGGTTCATTGCCCTCATCGCGATTGTCTCATTTTTGTGATCATTTCGGTCTTCGTTTCATCCTTTCCGGCAAGAAACTCTTCCCGCCAGATTTAAATCACATTAAAATACATTAAAATTAATTAATTAATATTTAATTAATTAATCGCTCCTTGTTTGATAAAATTAACTTTTAAATAACTTGAGAGTATTTAATTAAATAAATATTAATTAAAAGTTCATTTGACAAATTTTTATTGCAGGAAGTAAGCTTATGCTTCCAACTGCTGGGAATGCCAATTTGGCTTCCCGAACCCGATTTCCCCTTCCTGGCAATTTTCTTTTAATTTCCCGCTTGTGGGATTTTCTCCACCAATTGCCAAATCATGGATTGGCTAACTAGCAAGAAATCTCCCAATTTCCCACATGGGGAAATTGAATGGGGATTGCCAGCCCACTTTGCCATTCCCATTGGCAATTGGCCGTTGCTTTCCCCATTTCCCCCTGGCACTTAAGTCCACTACCCGGGAAGAGAGGAAGTTGGATTAATCCTCATAACTTCCTCCATCAAACTCATTGGAAAAAGTCATGCGAAGCTTTCCGATTGCTTCTTATTTCTTCTGAAGGACATAATATTTTGTCACATCCCATAATACAAGAGAAAATCACACCAAGAAGGAGGAATATCCATCATCTTTCTATGCAGCTTCAAAGGAGGAGAACACCAGAAGCTTTCCACGCATGCAAAGAATGAGGAGGTAAAAGACAAGTTTTTCCACATGGGGAGAGAAAGAAAAGATCATTACCCACATTTTTTTTAAAGAGGAACAGTCCAAACAAAAAAGCCAGGAAAGGAGACAGCAAAATAAGAAAATGCACAGGTTTTAGAGACAATCCAAAAAGTAGAGGAGGGGATAGGTTATTGGCTCCCACGCACCAAGCAACAGACCATGCCTTAACAGGGAAAGACAAAAAACAAACAAATCAAAATCCACGCATTTGTCAGGAAAGAGCAGCATTTTTAGAACAGTTTTAAAAATACCAAGCAGCAGGCCGCGCCAGAAAGGAGACCACCACGCCTAAGGGAGAAGGAGATCTCCACGCAGAAACAACCAAAAACATTCACCACATTTTTAGAGAAACAGTCCAAAAAAAAATTGAAAATAACAAAGGTTTCCATGCCTTGGGAGAGAGAAAGATCTTTACCCGTGAGGAGAGAGGAGGACAACAAGAAGATAAAAAATTCCTTTCCACGCATTGGAGGAGGCGACCAGGAGGAGACGCACTAATGTTAGTAAAGCCCATGCATTGGGCAAAGGGAAAGTTTTAAATCATTTGGTACCAAAAAAACATACTCCACGCACTAAGAGCTTCCACGCAGAAGTAAAGAACAAACTCTCATGCATGCAAGGGTGAAGGAGATACCCACACGCCTAGGAGGGAAAAAATAGTTCAAGAAATTGCAAGTTAAAAAGCCGCGAACTAGGAAAAGAAGGACAACAAATTAATTTAAAGTCAAAGAAGATCTTCATGCCTTGGAAGGAAGAGCCCACACATTGGGAAAAGGGGAAAGCTTTAAATTCATTTGTTACCCATCTAAGAGCTTTCCATGCATTCATCTAGACAAGTTTCCAAAACCACATGCTGAAGGAGGAATCCACACATTGAAAGAAAAGGTGAAGAAATTGATATTGAAATTGATCTTGCATGAAGCCATAGCAGATCGGGAGAATTTGATTAAAAATAAATATTATTATAATTTTTCTCAATCTAGAATTTGAGTTTAGTCTCGATATTTTTGTTTGTGTTGACATTTTCAAAAAAAAAAATTTGTAATTTGGGACAATTATTATTATTATTTTAAACTAATAATAATAATAATATTATAAAAAAATACTTTTCTTGCATCAACGGGGTTTTGGAGACTGAGACCCGGCCCCCTTTGTGTTGTCTTGCGTGCCTATGTCATTCTTTTGTAAAATTCATAATGGCCAAAAATCCAAATCTGCGGGAGATCGAGGAAGCCAGTGGAGAAATCTAACAAATCCACCTTAAAGTATGAATTCCAAGGAATTATTCCTCCTAGTTCCATTAAGTTAGCATATGACAACATCACTAATACAAATCTAGGTCACATCGATGTGCAACAGTTTTTCGAGCGGGTGAAAAATGAAGGCAAAACCATTTTCTCAGATAGACTTTACCATAGTGGCCTACCCCAAGCAGCAACATTTCCTGTCTCGGTGCAGTGTCCAGAATTGGTTATTGCTTGCACAGGAGCATTATGACCTTGAGAGACGAGGAATTTTTAAAGATAATCATGAGCCTTTCCTCTTAATCACACCAGAGCACATTGAGGAATTTCTTGGCATACCCGACTTTCCCGAGAATGCGGATATCACTTGCTAGTCAACACAAGAATTATGGGATGAAGAACCCCTGAGATGGAGCAAGATGGTTAACAACAACTAGTTAGTAACCAAGAGACCTCGGATTGACATGCTTCCCAAAGAACTGTACCGCATTGAGTTCGTGAAAGAAATCGGGGATATGATCACTCTCCTAAGTCTAGTTTTTGATCTACCTTCTGCTAGGATTTTCCACCCATGGATGTATCAATTTATCTGTATCATCCTAGCCAAGAAAGAGTTTGTGGATTGGGCCACCATCATCAGTAACACCCTTCACAAATAATTGATAGAAGTTAAGATGACTGGATGCTTCTACATGACATCGTATTTGACTTATGTGGTAGTAAGAAGAAAGCTATTTTGGGACTTGAAACGAGAGGAGTCATGGGGCCATTGTCGAACAATGTTTTTCATTATTACCCTCAAATCAGTTTCAAAAATAGTTCTCATCATTTTAGAAGAGTCAATGATGCATTCACCTTCCGTGTGATCTAGAACCTGAATCGAATACTGAGGAAAGGTTTTCTAAAGAAGCCATGAGTGTCATTTCCCAATGGGGAACTTGGTTTATTCAATTTTCATCTTTTTCCTACATTTACGTGAGTGGTTTTGCTGGTACCCATGGAAACTTCCTAAGTATGTCAGTGACAGATGGGCATTAATGGAGCTGGCATGACAATTATTCCAAGTTCACTACCTTCTTAGTGACAAGCACTGTTTAGGAATTCATTTCCCAATCCAAATCGGGAATACCAATGTCCAAATCTTTTTAGTGCACAACTCATGGAAAAAGAGTTCACTCTCATAACCATCCATCCATATGTGAAGAGAGCCCAGTTTGATATCAATGGATATATGCAAAATATTCTGGGGGAAAAGTACCAACATAATCCTACCATGGAAGATTTCTGGGCTGCTTGTTCGGATGAACATGAGGTAAGAAGATGGGAGTACTCTCACCTAACACTTGCTCAGATCAAGGCCTTTCGCATTAGAGTCCTCCCGATTCATTCATAAATGATGATGAGGATGTCATCGATCCCTCATATGATGCCATTTCCTTTACCCCATTGCCTCGAATCAACTGGACCAAAAGAGATGAATTTTCTCTTGATAGAAAGAATCAACCAATTATTGAAAGAAGCATATCTTGGTATGACAAAGAACTTGCCAAATTGCAATCAATTCCAGATCACGTTTCAGGATCACAAAAATTACCAATACGAGGGGGTCTCCATTCGACCAAAGTCTCTTCTCAATCAACCTCATTACCATCCAATCATACACAACAAGCAAGAAAGGAGTGGTTGCCAAAAACCACTTCGCCAAGTAATGTGTCACAAGGAGAAAGATCTAAAGATCCTAACCCCGAAGAAGGAAGAGAGCATGTGTCGGATTTTCTACCTCGAGTAGATATTCTTCTACCCACATCATTAATAGTGCTCAAAGCTAGTAGCAAATGATCCTCAAGCCATGCTTCAAACAAGCATCCACTCAGGTGCAGGTAATTCAAATATCAAACACTTCAGAGCATGTAGTTCATGAAGGGATTTCCCAAAATCTCCTGAATAATCAGGAAGTGGATATTGAGGTTGTGTCTCCTCAAATTGAGGTCATAGATAGGATTCAAGAAGGATCTCATGATGTCGAAATAATGAGAATATTGATTCAAGCTCTAGGATTTTGTATGCTGAAATAGTGAATGATACTCCTTCCTGGGTTGATTCCAAAGTAAAGAAAAGGAAGAGAGTTGTCAAGCCAATTGACATTGATTTTGATGCCCTTTTCAAACTTTTGAATGATGCCATTCCTAAGAATCCTAAGGTACTTTCTCGAATAATGGTGGATAATGATGGAAACAAATTTGCAGACCTTGCCATTCCACAAGTTGATAAAGAGCACGATGCTATGACACCTTCGACTATGAAGTTTCCAGACTTGGACTTGGAAGATCTACATTAGAAAGTGACATGGCGATGGCTCGAGATTCAATTGATATCATGCTAAAGAGACTTGAGAAATACAAGTCTCAAAACTCTCAGCTCAAGGCCAAAAAGAATCAATTGGTGGAATATGTTCAACATTTGATAAATCCCATATCATCCACCTTCCCAGTACGATGCAGTGGCTGCCTAGATGAAGATACTCTCAATTTTTCAAAGGAAATAAACACATTGGGCCATGTCACTAAAACTTGGCTTTTAGAGATTCTCGTTTTAGGCCGGGGATGATCAAAACCAAAACCGCGCGTTAAGCTTCATGAAGATGTGTCATGGTGCGTGTCTCTTGATCCAATTCTTTCTTTCAAAGAAACTTTTGTTTCTATATCAAATTTGGATGAGATATTGCCTAGTTTACAGGAGATGACAAGTATGGAATCTTCAGTTTTAGCTATTGAAGGAATTCTTGAATTTGAACATCGAGGGACACGTTTTCTTTGGTGTCTACATCTCAAATCAAGAAAAACACTTCTCGAGGATTCTATGATCCATTATGAAAGCATGTGCAATGAAGCCTTCACTTCACTCTCCTTGATTCAGAATTCATGGTTGAGATTCCTTGTAACCTCGTAAATGAGCATAATCAAAGGTGTTCATCGGAGCAGGTGGAAGAGAAATTTTCACAATTTTTTAAGGACATGTACACTCCCGCCAACAATTTCTCATCAATTTCAATGGAGCGGTGCATCAAATTAAAGAACTTATTTGAGAATGCTCAATCCAAAATTGTTAATTTAAATGATATGCCAAGTAGAATTCTTGAATTGCAGGTATTTTGTGAGGCTATTCTTCACCAAGTGAACCTCTAGAAGAAGAAAAGATGTTTGAAACTTTGGAAGGTTTAGATCCTTTCAACTGGCAAAAGTGGATCTAATTTCACCGGCGGTTCAGGGAGTTGATTTTCTTGGTATCTAACAAAGTGGGAGAGTCCATTTCTCATACGCTTGAGATAGGCGACCCCATTTCAATGGATAAGGCAATTGGTTATTATTGTATATTTTAAAAGGTGTTGTTATTTGTTTTGGGAAATAATAGATATTTTAAGTAATTTCTATTTTTGAGTTGTCTTTCATAAAGTTGTTGAAAAAGTCAAAGGTCACTTAAGTGCCTTATTTAATGATCATGTAAAACCCTAACTACTTTGTAACCAACTTTTGGGTTATAAAAGGAAGTGAGGGGCTCATTTGTAAAGGGTGACTTTGAGAGAGGAGAAGAAATACTTTTGTGTGCAAGCTTTGTTTCAGAAGAAACTTTGTGTTCTTTTGTGAAAAACATTTTGGAGTTAATGAAATATGAACTTTGTGTCTCATTCATTTTCTCTTTTAATATTTGATGTTCTTATGTTCATTAGATGTTAGGTGTTTGAATCTTGCATGAAAAATTATCTTTGATCTTATTGTCAACATTATTAATCAGTTTTTCTAGTTCACAGTGATCAAGCTCTGATTATCTACTTGCTCATGTGTGTTCCCTTTTACATGTTCTTGTTTGGCTAACTCAAACTCCATTTTATTTGTGTTAGTTATTCATCTTTCTTCTTCTTCATGCAATATTAGGCTTTGTGTTTACCTAACTCTTGCATGTTCTTTTTTCCATTCCATCCTTTCCTTCATTCATTCCATTCCTTCATTCACTTTTCTTTCCATTGATGTTCCAAAACACCCCCCACATACAATTTTGAATGTACAGATGTAAATACAGTTTTGTTTTCAATAAAGGCAACCTCACCTTCATTGAGGAGGGACTTCATTCCCACATTGTTGCATGTCATTTACATGCATGTAAATCCATATGCTAACAGTTTTTGGTGACTCCACTGGGGATTTAGGAATTGTTAACCAGTGCTTGGTTAAATCTTTATGACTATCCCCTCTGCACAAGCTCCAGTTCTTCAATCGAACCTTGTGCCCGACAAATATTTCCAAGGAGACATTGCTGCCAAGCTTCGAATAGTAGCTTGGGAAAACTGTGAAAGCTTGCAGCAATTTGTGGCTTGTTGATAGAGACATTGAAAGAGAAATCTACATCGAAGACCTTAGAAGAAGAGCACCCACACTTGTGGCCAGAAGACCTCCTGGACACATGTTGATCGTTGTTCACTAACACGGTCCTCTTCCACCAAGGTAAGAAGTTGTATGACTATTACAGGTAACCCACCTATCTTGCAACCAAATATTGTTTTTGCAGATACTCAAGAAGACATATCATCAAATTTGAGGCAAGCTATTTGGGAAAAGTGCACAAGTAACCATCTCAAGAAAGAAAAAAAAAGGCTAGAGCCGGTCAAAACACGCCAATGATCCCCTCACCATAAAGATTCCAAACTAGAAGGAAAGATGTTTACGCGAGAAAAAAGCTAAAGGTCGATCTGACCCCACTTTTGACTTTCAAGGAAAATTTGGTTTCAAGTTATCTCCTCCAAAGAAGAACACACCTCGTAGATCTGCAAGCCTTGCATCAAGTCCTGAAAGAGCAAGCAAGGAAGGAATCACTACTAGTCAAGCACTTGTCCTTGCTCACATTGTTTTACCTTCGCATACCACCTTTCCTCAAATGGCAGCCAACATACCATGGGGAAATGCCATAGGCCCATTAGCCTTACCTACTTGACATGAACTCCCATGAGGATCAAGAAAGATTCTTCCCAAGTTCGATGGAGATGGGAAGACATCACCAAATGATCATATTTCTACCTTTTTCACTGCATGTGTATTTTTTTTATAGAATATGAAGATGTTGATATTCATCTCTTCATCAAAACATTGCATGATGTTGCTACTAATTGGTTTCATCATCTTCCCAATGGATGTATCACAAATTGGAATGATATGAAAACTAGGTTTGAAAATTGATTCAAAATGGTAGAAGATGAACATGCTCTTCTTGCCCAACTATCTCAAGTGAAGAAAGAGCCAAAAAAACCCATGAGGAATTTCATGGAAAAATTCAACAAAATGGTGAACAAAGTTCCTACCGAGGATTCGTCCAAACCTTGATGGACAAAAATGTTTCTTTATTAACGCACAACAACCAGAAGTGTGCTATCAGTTGAGAAGGGCTAGGGTGGCTACTTTGGAACTTGCTCAATATTTGGCCATAGAAATTGAAGATGACTTAATCATGGCAAGAAAATTCAAGAAAAATTCCCTCAAAGGAAAGAGTCAAGAAACTCCCAATGCTTCAGAAACTATACTCACTAAGTTGGCTAATGATGTGTTGGCTTTAAAAAAGCAAGTTGCTCAAAGTAGTAAACCTACTCCTTACAAAGAAATCCCGAGAAAAGGATATGTTCCCAACAAAGCCAGGATTGCAGGTGCTCCAACGAGGCTTGCTATTGAAGCAACTCCCATGACTAATTCAAAATGTGATGTCATTGAAGAAAGTGATGATGAGATTGAAGTCATCGAGGTTGATGAGGAAGAGCCGGATTCTGAGACATCTGAACCTGAAGTTGAAGATCTTGAGGGGGAAAGTAATAATCATTTCTTTGAGTATCATTCAGAGGAAGAAGATGAATACGAAGAAATTATAGAAGATATGAATAGTCAATCCTTTGCTGTCTTCACATGCTCTCAGAAAAAGGAGCAGGATACCACTAAGGTGGGAGATAAAGAGGTTTCTAAGGAAAATCCCAAAGAATCCAAGACAAATGAGGCTCCTAAATAGTCCAAGGTGACTGAGGTTTCAAAGGTCAAAACTATCTTAAAGAAAGGAGGGCCTTTGTTAGATCAATCGGTTGGTAAACCAACTACAAAGAAAGCTTCTTCTTCCACATTAGTGTCAACCAAGCCCAAGCCAAGGGTCAAAAGTGTGCCATCATCAAGTTTGAAAGAACTTATATCTGAGACTTCAAGTACAATTACTTTGCCTAAATTTGATATCATTGATCATATCAATAAAACAAAAATTTCCATGTCACAGGTAGAGTACTTGAAGTCCAACAAGGATCAACTCAAGAAATTGGTCCAGTTTATCAAAGGTGACTCTACTGTTCATTCCTCCAAAGGAATTCTGAAAACTCCCAAAGATGGGAAAACTAAAAATATTGTAGCGGCCACTACACCTTCCAATGAAAAGATTGAACCTTTCTTTGTGTCCTTTCTGATCAACGGATGCAAATTAAGTAATTGCATTATAGACTCTGAGCCTCGAATAATGTGATGCTAGAAAAAGTAGCACATGCTCTTGGTTTGACTTGTACGAGAACATTCGGATCATGTTACTCCATGGAAACCAAGCAAGTTCCTCTAATCGGGAAGATTAAAGACGCCCAAATGGTTTTAGCCCAATTCCCTCAAAAGTGAGTTAAGGTAACCATTTTAGTTGTTGATATTCCCACCTCGTATGGAATGTTGTTGAGTAGGAAATTTTGCAGAGATTTGGGTGGTGAGATTCAAATGGACTAGTCTCACGCCATGATTCCTATCAATGGAGAAATGAAAAAGCTTATGCCGGAAGCTCAGGAAAAGTTCACGGTAACTAAAACCGAAGATCCTCGCGCATAGATCCTTTTCCAAGGCTCAAGTATGGGTAATTATATGATGACTACAGAAATTCATACCCTTGAGATCACTTGCCAAGATTCCAATGAGATCTGGACTCTTGAGTTCGATGGAAGTTGTTGTTCAACGGGTTCTAGTGCAGGAGTGGTGCTCATATCTCCAAATGGTAAAATATTTCCTTTTTCCTACAAACTCAAATTTTCTAATACTAATAACACTACAGAGTATGAGGCATTAATCCTTGGCCTTCAAGTCTGTAGAGGAGAAAGGGATCAAAAATTTGGAAGTCTTTAGAGATGCGGAATTGATCGTGAAACAGGTAAGAAATCAGTTCCAAGTAAAGAATGATCATTTGAGACACTACAGAAATAAAGTGTGGGACACAATAGAAGTCTTCGATGATTTTTCCATAAAATTTGTCCCTCGTGAAAAGAATGACAAAGTGGATTCTCTAGTAGTCTCAACTTCATTAATGATTCCTCATTCAGAGTTTGATCAAGAGAAATACACCATTGAAATGGTTTTTAGGCCAAGTGTTCCTAACAATGCAGAAAATTGGCAAGTATTTAATGATGATCAACAAATTATTGCCTTCTTGGAAAAGAGAGAAAATTTTGAACAGTTATACTTTGAAGGAAGTGATTCTACATTTCGCAAATCAACTACCTCACCCATTCAGGAAGGAGTTGAGAACAAAGATCCTGGTGATGGCATCATTCAACTCAAAGGAAATAAAATTCCCAAAGGATTGGTTTCACTTGAAGAACTTTTTGACAAACATGACAGGTTTATCAAAGAGAAAGAGCAGGTAGGACCTACGAATTCTGCTGACTATGAGCAAGTTAATATCGGTACCAAGGATAAACCTCACCTGATCAATATTGGTAAGTGTTTCTCACCTGAGGAGTGCAGAAATTCATAAGCCTCCTTACCAAATATTCTGACATTTTGGCTTATTCATACGAAGACTTGAAGTCTTTCCAACCTAGGGAAATGGAGCATGCCATACCCTTGAAGCCTGTGCGTAGTTCCATTCAGGAAAAAGCAAAGACAATATAATCCCAAGATTGCAGGGACAATATTTCATGAAGTTCAAAAGATGCTAGATGCACGAATAGTGTTTCCTATTCGACATTCGACTTGGATAGCTAATATTGTACCGGTTCACAAGAAAAATGGAGAAATTAGGATTTGCATGGATTTCCGCAATCTTAATCAGGCTTCCTTGAAGGATAACTACCCACTGCCAGTGATGGACCATATTTTGTAGGTAGTAACTAGATCGGAAATGTTATCTATGCTAGATGGCTTCTCTGGCTATAATCAGATTGAAGTGGCTAGAGAAGATCAACATAAAACCACGTTCACTACCCCCTGGGGTACATTCACGTATAGAAGAATGCCCTTTGGTTTGATCAATGCCGACGTAACTTTTCAAAGGGCCATGGATATGGCATTTGTAGATTATAAAGACAAGATCATTGTGATATACCTAGATGACTTGACAGTGTTCTCCAAGAAATGAGAAGATCACCTAAGGGATTTGGAGAAAATATTGCAAAGGTGCAGACTTCATAAGATTTCTCTTAATCCAAAAAAAGTCCATGTTCGAGTTACAAAAGGGAAACTCCTAGGTCATATTGTTTCTAAGGAAGGAACTAAGATCAATCTTGAAATGTTCAAGCTATTAAAATCTTTCCTTGCCTACAAGTAAGCCTGGGGTCCACTCCTTCTTTGGGAAGGTGAAATTTTTGAGAAGGTTCGTGCGATTTTTTCGAGAGCTAACTAAAGAAATCACTGATATGATGAAAGGAAAAGAATCCTTCAAATGGTCAAAGGAAGGTAGAGAGGCATTTGAGAAAATCAAAGGTGCTATTGCAAAAGCTCCTACATTGGTATGTCCTAATTTTAAAAAGGATTTTATAATTTATTGCTATGCTTCTCCACACACAATCTCTGCCATTTTGACTCAACACAATCAAGAGGGGATCAAATCTCCTATCGCATTCATGAGTTCGGGATTCAAGAAACATGAACTTAATTACACTCCTCTTGAGAGACATGTGTACGTGGTGGTAAGAGCCCTGAAACACTTCAGGTATTACGTGTTGAATTCTCATACCAAAGTCTTAGTTCCAGACACCATGGTGAAATCAATGTTGACACAATAGGAACCGGATCTAAAAGAGGTAATTGGGTCTCTAAGATCCAAGAATATGATTTGGACATCAAGCCTACCAAGTTGGTTCGAGGAAGAGGACTCTACCAACTCATTGCAGAGAATGAACCACGAGATAACTCTGAAGAAGAACCAGTTGAAGAAAATTTACCATTGGTAGTTTTTGTCAGTACCACAGATGAATGGTATTTTGATATTGCCTACTTCCTCACATATGGTGAGTGTCCAGAGAATCTGACAGCTAAGGAGAAATGAGCTATCAAACTAAGAGCTTTCAGGTATGTCATCTGGGATAACACGTTGTTCAAGAAAGGAATTGATGGCATGTTCCTCAGATGTGTTGATAAAGAACAACAACCTAGGTTGTTGGAAGCTTTCCACAATCATGCTTGCGGTGGTCATTTCTCTAGCCTAGTAACAACCCATAAAATTATGAGAGCACATTATTACTTGGCCCACTATGTTTTCTAATGCTCAAAATGGGTGACAAAATGTGAAGCTTGTCAACAATTTGTTGGAAGACCAAAATTGGCAACTTTTCCTTTGAAGCCAGTTGTCATTGAAGAACCCTTTCAACAATGGGGTTTAGATTTCATCGGGGTTTTGAATCCTAATTCTAGCACTGGTCATACTCACGTGCTCACCACCACTGATTACTTTACAAAGTGGGTGGAAGCTATACCGGTGAAACAAACATCTACTATGGTAATCTGTGATTTCATCAAAGAAAATATATTGGTTCGTTATGGAATTCCACACAAGATCGTGACGGAAAATGCCTCAAATTTTTTCTTCTAGAGATGATAGGTTTTTGTTATGGATATGGGATATCCTTGTCTCATTCATCAAATTACTACCCATAGGAAATGGTCAGGTTGAATCCAACAACAAAAACCTCATTACTATTGTGCGCAAGTTAGTCGAAGAAAATCAAAGAACTTGGCACAAAAAGTTATACGATGCATTGTGGGCTGATCGCATAACTCCCAAAAGGGCAATCGAGATGTCTCCATTTCAACTTTTATATGGAACCGATGCTCAAATTCTCATCACACTGGAGTTACCAACATTAAAATTAGCTCAGGCAGTTGATGATGAATGCTTCACCAATGCATTAGATAAAAGGATCATGTTCCTAAGCAAGCTCGAGGAACAAAGAAGTCAAGTGGCAAAATAGGATTGAGGAACATCAATCCAAGGTAAAGAAATTGTTTGACAAGAAAACTAGGGAGAGACAATTTCAAATCAATGACTTAGTTCTTCTCTGGGACAAAAGACGTGAACCGAAAGGAAAGCATGGGAAGTTTGACTCGTTGTGGCTAGGCCCATTCAAAATAAGACATTTCTGTGGAGATAGTACCTATTACTTGTCATATCCTGATGGAACTCATTTTCCTTTTCCCTACAATGGGCAATATCTCAAGCATTACCAAAATTGAAAATGGGTTGTTCCCCGTATGTACATAGGTAATTAGGATTTTGGTTTGTTTGTTTCCTTTTTTTTTGGTCCCTCTCTTGTGTCGCCCCATTTTTGTGCCCCATCATTTTGAGATTGTGTTCATGACTATTTTGGTCTGGGTCCATTGTTGCGTCCATGAAGTCCTTGTCCCCAATTAGAGCTAGCTATTATCAGCTAATTTTGACTTTGCAAAATTATTTTTAAAAAATAAAAATGAAAATTTTGAATTTTTCAAAAGTGTTACTTTGCGTGGTTCATTGCCCTCATCATGATCATCTCATTTTTGTGATCATTTCGGTCTTCATTTAATCCTTTTCAGGAAAGAACTCTTCCCGCCAGGCTTTAAATCACGTTAAAATACATTAAAATTAATTAATTAATATTTAATTAATTAATTGCTCCTTGTTTGATAAAATTAACTTTTAAATAACTTGAGAGTATTTAATTAAATAAATATTAATTAAAAGTTCATTCAACAAATTTTTATTGCCGGGAAGTAAGCTTATGCTTCCAACTATCAGAATGCCAATTTGGCTTCCCAAACCCAATTTCCCCTTCCTGGCAATTTTCTTTTAATTTCCTGCTTGTGGGATTTTCTCCACCAATTGCCAAATCATGGATTGGCTAACGGGAAAGAAATCTCCCAATTTCCCACATGGGGAAATTGAACGGGGATTGTCAGCCCACTTTTCCATTCCCATTGGCAATTGGCCGTTGCTTTCCCCATTTCCCCTAGCACTTAAGTCCACTACCCGGGAAGAGAGGAAGTTGGATTAATCCTCATAACTTCCTCTGTCAAACTTGTTGAAAAATTCATGTGAAGCTTTCCGATTGCTTCTTATTTCTTCTGAAGGACATAATATTTTGTCACATCCCATAATACAAGAGAAACTCACGCCAAGAAGGAGGAATATCCATCATCTGTCTACATAGTCTGAAGGAGGAGAACACCAGAAGCTTTCCAATGCATGCAAAGGATGAGGAGGTAAAAGACAAGTTTTTCCACGTGCAGGGAGAGAAAGAAAAGATCATTACCCATGTTTTTTAAGAGGAACAGTCCAAACAAAAAAAGCCAGGAAAGGAGACAACAAAATAAGAAAATGCGTAGGTTTTAGAGAAAATCCAAAAAAAGAGGAGGGGATAGGTTATTGGCTCCCACGCACCAAGCAACAGACCACACATTGATAGGGAAAGAGACAAAACAACAACCAAATCAAAATCCACATTTGTCAGGAAAGAGCAGCATTTTTAGAATAGTTTTAAAAATACCAAGACAGTGCCAGTGCACACTAGAAAGGAGACCACCATGCCTAAGGGAGAAGGAGATCTCCACGCAGGAACAGATAAAAACATTCACCACTTTTTTAGAGAAATAGTCCAAAAAAATTGAAAATAACAAAGGTTTCCATGCCTTGGGAGAGAGAAAGATCATTACCGCATGAGGAGAGAGGAGGACAACAAGAAGATAAATAATTCATTTCCACGCATTGGAGGAGGCGACTAGGAGGAGACGCACTAATGTTAGCAAAGCCCACACATTAGGCAAAAATGGAAAGTTTTAAATCATTTGTTACCAAAAAACATCCTTCACGCACCAAGAGCTTCCACGCAGAAGTAAAGAACAAAATCTCATGCATGCAAGGGTGAAGGAGATACCCACACGCCTAGGAGGGAAAAATAATAGTTCAAGAAATTGCAAGTTAAAAAGCCGTGCCAGGAAAAGAAGGACAACAAATTAATTTAAAGTCAAAGAAGATCTTCATGCCTTGGAAGGTAGAGCCCATGCATTAGGCAAAGGAGAAAGCTTTAAATTCATTTGTTACCCATCTAAGATCTTTCCATGCATTCTCCAGAAGCTTTCCACGCATTCATCTAGACAAGTTTCCAAAACCACACGCTGAAGGAGGAATCCACGCATTGAAAGAAAAGGTGAAGAAATAGTGGATTAAGAATATTGAAATTGATCCTGCATGAAGCCATCCATAGATCGGGAGAATTTGATTAAAAATAAATATTATTATAATTTTTCTCGATCTAGAATTCGAGCTTAGTCTCGATATTTTTTTTTGTGTTGACATTTTCAAAAAAAAATTGTAATTCGGGACAATTATTATTATTATTTTTAAAATAATAATAATAATAATAATATAACAAAAATAATTTTTCTTGCATCAACGGGGTTTTGGAGACTAGACCCGCCCCGTTTGCATTGTCTTGCATGCTTGAGTCGTTCTTTTGTAAAATTCATAATGGCCAAAAATCCAAATCTACGGGGAGATCGAGGAAGCCAGTGGAGAAATCTAACAAATCCACCCTGAAGTATGAATTCCAAGGAATTATTCCTCCCAGTTCCATTAAGTCAGCATATGACAACATCACTGATATAAATCTAGGTCACATCGATGTGTAACATTTTTGTGAGCGGGTGAAAACTGAAGGCAAAACCATTTTCTCATATAGACTTTACCATAGTGGCCTACCCCAAGCAACAACATTTCTTGTCTCGGTGCAGTGTCTGAATTGGTTATTGCTTATGCAGAGCATTATGACCTGAGAGATGAGGAATTTTTAAAGATAATCATGAGCCTTTCCTCTTAATCACACCAGAGCACATTGAGGAATTTCTCGGCATACCCAACTTTCCCAAGAATGCGGATATCACTTGCCAATCAGCACAAGAATTCTGGGATGAAGAACCCCTGAGATGGAGCAAGATAGTTAACAACAACTGGTTAGTAACCAAGAGACCTCAAATTGATAGGATTCCCAAAGAACTGTACCGTGTTGAGTTTGTGGAAGAAATCGAGGATATGATCACTCTCCTAAGTCAAGTTTTCGGTCTACCTTCTGCTAGGATTTTCCACCCATGGATGTATCAGTTTATCTATATCATCCTAGCCAAGAAAGAGTTTATGGATTGGGCCACCATCATTAGTAACACCCTTCACAAACAATTGATAGAAGTTAAGATGACTAGATGCTTCTACATGACATCGTATCTGACTTATGTGGTAGCAAGAAGAAAGCTATTTTCGGGACTTGAAACGAGAGGAGTCATGGGGCCGTCAATGTGTTTTTCATTATTACCCTCAACTCAGCTTCAAAAATAGTTCTCACCATTTTAGAAGAGTCAACAATGCATTCACCTTCTGCGTGATCTAGAACCTAAATCGGAATACTGAGGAAAGGTTTTCTAAAGAAGCCATGAGTGTCATTTCCCAATGGGGAACCTGGTTTATTCAATTTTCATCTTTTTCCTACATTCGTGAGTGGTTTTACTGGTACCCCATGGAAAATTCCTAAGTACGTCAGTGATAGATGGGCATTAATGGAGCTAGCATGACAATTATTCCAAGTTCATTACCTTCTTAGTGATAAGCACCATTCAAGAATTCATTTCCCAATCCAAATCGGGGAATACCAATGTCCAAATATTTTTAGTGCACAACTCATGGAAAAAGAGTTCACTCTCATAACCATCCATCCATATGTGAAGAGAGCCCAGTTTGATATCAATGGATATATGCAAAATATTTTGGGGGAAAATTACCAACATAATCCTACCATGGAAGATTTTTGGGCTGCTTGTTCGGATGAACATGAGGTAAGAAGACGGGAGTACTCTCGCCTAACACTTGCTCAGATCAAGGCCTTCCACATCAAGAGTCCTCTCGATTCATTCATAAATGATGATGAGGATGTCATCGATCCCTCATATGATGCCATTGCCTTTACCCCATTGCCTCGAATCAACTGGACCAAAAGAGATGAATTTTCTCTTGATGGCAAGAATCAACCAATTATTGAAAGAAGCATATCTTGGTATGACAAAGAACTTGCCAAATTGCAATCAATTCCAGATCACGTTTCGGGATCACAAAATTTCCAATACGAGGGGGTCTCCATTTGACCAAAGTCTCTTCTCGATCAACCTCATTACCATCCAATCATACACAACAAGCAAGAAAGGAGTGGTTGCCAAAATCCACTTCACCAAGTAATGTGTCACAAGGAGAAAGATCTAAAGATCCTAACCCCGAAGAAGGAAGAGAGCGTGTGTCCAGATTTTCTACCTTGAGTAGATATTCTTCTACCCACATCATTAATAGTGTCAAGAAAAGCTGGTAGAAAATGATCCTCAACCATGCTTCAAACAAGCATCCACTCAGGTGTAGGTAATTCAAATATCAAACACTTCAGAGCATGTAGTTCATGAAGGGATTTCCCAAAATCTCCTAAATAATCAGGAAGTGGATATTGAGGTTGTGTCTCCTCAAATCAAGGTCATAGATAGGATTCAAGAAGGATCTCATGATGTCAAGAATAATGAGAATATTGATTCGAGCTCTAGGATTTTGTATGCTGAAATAGTGAATGATACTCCTTCCTAGGTTGATTCCGAAGTAAAGAAAAGGAAGAGAGTTGTCAAGCCAATTGACATTGATTTTGATGCCCTTTTCAAACTTTCAATGATGCCATTCCTAAGAAGCCTAAGGTACTTTCTTGAATAATGGTGGATAATGATGGAAACAAATTTGCAGACCTTGCCATTCCACAAGTTGATAAAGAGCGCGATGCTATGACACTTGCCGACTATGAAGTTTCCAGACTTGGACTTGGAAGATCTACATTAGAAAGTGACATGGCGATGGCTTGAGATTCAATTGATATCGTGCTAAAGAGACTTGAGAAATACAAGTCTCAAAACTCTCAACTCAAGGCCGAAAAGAATCAATTGGTGGAATATGTTCAACATTTGATAAATCCCATATCATCCACCTTCCCAGTACCTGATGCAGTGGCTGCCCTAGATGAATATACTCTCAATTTGTCAAATGAAATAAACACATTGGGCCATGTCACTAAAACTTGGCTTTCAAAGATTCTCATTTTAGGTCAGGGGACGATCAAAACCATGGTTAAGCTTCATGAAGATGTCAGTGTGTATCTTGATCCAATTCTTTCTTTCAAAGAAACTTTTGTTTCTACTATATCAAATTTGGATGAGATATTGCCCAGTTTACAGGAGATGACAAGTATGGAATCTTCAGTTTTAGCTATTGAAGGAATTCTCAATTTGAACATCGAGGGACACGTTTTCTTTGGTGTCTACATCTCAAATCAAGAAAAATGCTTCTTGAGGATTCTATGATCCATTATGAAAGCATGTGCAATGAAGCCTTCACTTCACTCTCCTTGATTTAGGAATTCATGGCTGAGATTCCTTGTAACCTCGTAAATGAGCATAATCAAAGGTGTTCATCGGAGCAGGTGGAAGAGCAATTTTCACAATTGTTTAAGGACATGTATACTCCCGCCAACAATTTCTCATCAGTTTCAATGGAGTGGTGCATCAAATTAAATAAATTATTTAAGAATGCTCAATCCAAAATTGTTAATTTAAATGATATGCCAAGTAAAATTCTTGAATTGAAGGTATTTTGTGAGGCTATTATTCGACCAAGTGAACCTCCAGAAGAAGAAAATATGTTTGAAACTTTGGGAAGGTTTAGATCCTTTCAACTGGCAAAAGTGACAGATCTTAATTTCACTAGCGGTTCAGGGAGTTGATTTTCTTTGTATCTAACAAAGTGGGAGAGTCCATTTCTCATACACTTGAGATAGGCGGACCCCATTTCAATGGATAAGGCACTGGTTATTATTGTATATTTTATAAGGTGTTGTTATTTATTTTCAGGAAACAATAGATATTTTAAGTAATTTCTATTTTTGAGTTTTCTTTCATAAAGTTGTTGAAAAAGTCAAAGGTCACTTAAGTGCCTTATTTAATGATCATGTAAAACCCTAACTACTTTGTAACCAACTTTTGGGTTATAAAAGGAAGTGAGGGGCTCATTTGTAAAGGGTGACTTTAAGAGAGGAGAAGAAATACTTTTGTGTGCAAGCTTTGTTTTAGGAAGAAACTTTGTGTTCTTTTGTGAAAAAATTTTGGAGTTAATGAAATATGAACTTTTTGTCTCATTCATTTTCTCTTTTAATATTTGATGTTCTTATGTTCATTAGATGTTAGGTGTTTGAATCTTGCATGAAAAAATTATCTTTGATCTTATTGTCAACATTATTAATCAGTTTTCTAGTTCACAGTGATCAAGCTCTGATTATCTACTTGCACATGTGTGTTCCCTTTTACACGTTCTTGTTTGGCTAACTCAAACTCCGTTCTATTTGTGTTAGTTATTCATCTTTCTTCTTCATGCAATATTAGGCTTTGTGTTTACCTAACTCTTGCATGTTCTTTCAGTTCATTCCATTCCACTCCTTTCCTTCTTTTCATTCCATCTCCTTCATTCACTTTTCTTTCCATTGATGTTCCAAAACACCCCCCACATACAATTTTGAATGTACAGATGTAAATACAGTTTTTGTTTTCAATAAAGGAAGCCTCACCTTCATTGAGGAGGGACTTTGTTCCCACACTGTTGCATGTCATTTGCATGCGTGCAAATCCATATGCTAACACAACCAAAAAAATTCCACCATAAAAAACTAAAATAAAAAAAAGAAACATCAATCGACAGATAAAATCTTTCTTTTGTTCATATGTCTATTCCCCAAAGGCTCTCAAATATCGATAATTGTGTCTCACGTCACTTTCTATTTTGCAATTGCTCAAGCTTCAAACTAAAAATTGGTCTTGCAAAGTACTACAAGAAGCAAGTAGTGTTGTTTGGTTTTTAAGTTTACCCCATTTGGATTCTCATCATTTTTATTTTGCCCCTTTAATCTTGCATTATACTTACCTGAATAATGTGCATGAGGTTTAGATGACTAGGTGAATAAAATGTAACAAATAAAATATTAGTGTAGGAAGAATCTCCTCTTTCGAATAGGTGCGGGACATGCGAGTATTTGATTCACACCTTTAAATTTTGTACTTTCCCTTAATGCATATGTCTTACCTATCAAATTAAATTATTTCCAATCGTAAGCCTTAGTGCTATGAGACAAAAAAATAACAAGCTTTTTTGACGAATAAAATATACCTTTCCCGATTACATTTAATAACTTAAAGGCCTTAATTATCAATGGTTTTTTTGCACACAACCTATTTTCCTACATTTAATTGAGCTTGCAAGTCGATACAGAGGCTACAAAATGATATAAAACACAAAAACTTGTATTGCTTAACATTAGGTTTTTCCCTTTTTTCCCTCTTTCTGACATTCAAATGCTTGTAATGTCTTTATTTTTGGACCCTTTAAGCCCACGCACAAAGTACGAGAGAAATAACAACTATAAAGTAGAACACATATATCGGATTGTTGGAGGGTTGCGTTTCACATTTTTTCCGCATTCCATTTTTCCCACCCTCACAATTCTCCACCCTTAAATCCCTCTTCCTCTCCATCTTGTTTCTCTCCCTCCAATTTAACTCCTTCAATAGATCCTCTTTGACATTTCCATCAAACATTTCACGTGTGATTGCTAGTTATTTAAAGAGTTATATGTCTTTTTGAAAGAGAATCTACTTTTAATTTAAATGTAATATCTTGTTCAAAACACCCACTAACATGTATTACACATGCCCCACTAAATGACGTAATTGAAATGAATATCACTTAAATTTAATTTTTAATAGTTGTTATTTATAGTGTATTTGTGGAAGGAAAGGAAAATTATTACAATGTTGCTCTCTTTTACCAATATTGTTAATATTTTTTTAATGTATGGGAAATCACATAATTAATTCATGGGTCTCCCTCTTACTTTCCTCACTTATTTATATGCATGTAAGGTGATCACTATTTAGATGTTATGTGATATATTTTTGTATGAGAAATGAAGGTCATTTTTCTTTCCTTTATAAATCATTATTATGGATAATGATATTTATGATATCTCCACCAAATATATGGTCTAGAAGCACAAGGTAAACTATCTACAAGTTCTTTACAATTCCAATCAGTGTAGGATGGCATAGATGTTCCTAATACTACAAGTGCACAAGTTATAAAAATAAACTCATTTGTTGGTTTGTCTCTTTTTATTTTCCTGTGTCATGAATAGTTGGGTAGTTATTATGGTAGTGAACAAAGCTATCACATTTAAATAAATTTTAAACATTATTCTAAATGGACTAGAAATCTGCCAAGATCGGATCTAGAAAAATCATATTCAAGCCTTTCATTATTCCCACTAAATATTTTTTTATATGTGATTTTCCATGTTTTTTAGGAAACAATAAAGAAATTTGAAGGAGGCTAAGAGAGATAGGACTTTTGATATAGACCTTTCATATACTCTATCTATTAGAAGATGTTTTGTAATCTATTCTAGTTGGAGAATAAAGTTATGTAACATCACATGATACAACTTACATTAATGGGGTTATTTATTTTAGCACTTTTTAATCTATTTGTAAGGTTTTTAATTGAGAGAAGGAGAATAGAGCTACGATTAAAAAAATAAAAATTGAAAGAGATCAATACAAAACGATAAGTATCAAAAGTCATATAAAACACAAAAAAACAAATCAAAACACAACAAATAATTGTCAATAAAAATATAATCTAAACCAATGAGCAATAAACGCATGAAAACACTACCACGATAACAATCACCTATTTCTTACCAAAATCAAGTGTTACTCTATGACCATTCGTTTAGATTGGATAGTGTACACCTAAGTACGCATGTATATGTGGGGCATTATCTTGACCTCCTCGAGTGATATCACGTTTGGTAAAGACAATAAGGTTGAGAAATCAACCGTAAGAAACCTTTTAACTACTCCATTATAAAATTAATTTTTAAAGTTTTTGGTTAAGTACAAAAGGTTGCACTTTAACCATTTATTAAAAGGGACCTTAAGGGGAGATATTATTAAGATATTATTTTCTCGGGAGATATTATTAAGATATTATTTTCTTGTAGATCTTTCAATTACTTTATAAAATCAATCAATTCATATGATAAAGGGAATTTTGCCTTTGTGAGCGAGTGTTCGAATGGTTATTTTTCTCTTAATTTAGAGTTTCAATTACATTTTATTTGAGATATTTTCCTGTTAGTTAATTTAAGGTGGTTTTGTTTTGGTTATATATTTTTATTGAAATTTCACATTGGGTAGAGTGTTTGAATGGTTATATACTAGCAATGCAATGCATGTACAATGCGATGGTTATATACTAGCAATCGCATGTGTACAATGCAATGTTAACGCCGAATGATATATGTTATTTGATTTAGAGGTATAGTTATTACTTTTGTAGTTGATGTTGATAAGGGGTGTGATTGATTTTGTAAGTGTAGAAATATAGATGAAGCACTTCATTTAAAAGTTCTATCTACATTTAAAACTTGTTACAAATTCGTACATATACATTTCTAAATCTTATATCATGAGTGGTAGCGTTTTATGGGCATTTTTTTGCAAATCTTATATCATAACAAAAGTGCAAGTAATATTCATTTATTTTCTTAATAGTACTTTCAATCCACATAGTAGTAGGAGACAATGGTATGTTAATGTCAAAGGAAATACAACAATTTTCTTTTAAAGCGGGGAAAAAGAGGGAAACATAGATATGGAATAACTAACATAGTGTTGATAGTTCAAAGTATAGAAAGGAATGGATGAGGGTGTAAAGTTTGAAGGGACGGATGCGGTAGAAATATTTGCGTAAAGAAGGTTACGGAGGAGATGCACTGCCATCTACTTTCTTTGAACTGAGGATGACACATTTCAATCTGTTGATTCCGCAGTATGTCTCTTTTTTCAGGGAAAGTGTGAAGTAGTATTCGTTGCCGATGACATTTCTTGTAATCTCACTATTCACATCTTTTTCTATAGACAATAGGTGGAGGTTGTTAGCTGCAACACCCATGATTGACTCAGTTATCTTATCAAAAGCAGTAACTGATTGAAGTTCCCCTGTTGGGTCCTTTAGATCGATCCTAAGTGCATATCTATACTCATAGTTATGAACTTGTATGTTGCAACTCAAACAAAACCATGAACCATTTCCATGCTCTCGCACTTTTTTCCTGCATTGTTTGTCACCTTTTTGAAGAGGACATGTTGTGTTAAAAAAATTTTCCATACTGATATTTGTGATTTCTTTGAACTAAGGATGACATATTTCAATTTGTTGATTTCGTGGTATGTCTCTTTTTTCAGGGAAAGTGTGAAGCAATATTCATTGCCGATGACATTGCTTGTAATTGCACTATTCACATCTTCATCTATAGACAATAGGTGGAGGTCGCTAGCTGCAACACCCATGATTGACTCAAATGTCTCATCAAAAGTAGTAACTAATTGAAGTTCCCTTATTGGGTCCTTTAGATCGATCCTGAATGTATATCTATACTCATAGGTCTAAACTTGTACGTTGCAACTCGAACAAAACCATGAACCATTTCCATGCTCTCGTACTTTTTTCTTGCATTGTTTGTCACCTTTTTGAAGAGGACATGTCGTGTAAAACAATCTGTACATGTTGATATTTGTGATTTCTTCAGTAACCATGACCCATTCGTTTCCCTCAGTATTCCCCATTTGTACGACCTACGAAATCATTGTTACAGAGGTCAAGCATTTTAGAGGGCCCAAAAATTTGCTTGTGATAGAGGGCATCGATGGGAGTAGTCATCAGTATCAACCCAACCATGAAGTGCAATAGTTTCTAAAATTGGGGGGTTGACGTAACATTTGGTACTTGAAACAGTGTCAACTGAGGTCCCATCGAAACTGGAGACGCGAACAACTTTCAAGGCAAGGACCGGAAGATGTTGTATACAAAGAATGTCTTCAAGTTCTTTGCTTATCTCATCTAAGTGTTGTCCCCACAAAGTGACAATGAAATTGAATCCTGACATGTCCTTTAATTGTAGAGTTCTTCTTTTTGTTTCAGACTGGTCATGCCTATGAATAGTTGAGAATGATGACATCGCAAAAAGAATCCCAATCAAATCAACAGAAGAACCGACAGTGTTTGCAGGTATGTCGTTGATTTTGGTGAAGAGAAAGTGATGAGAAGGTAGTGTATCCTCATTTGCTATGAGAGAAGTTATGGTTGAGGAAAGTTGCAGGAAAATCTCCAAAGTATTGTTCAAATGGTTGTAACATAGCTTTGCATCAGCAATCCTCCCAATCCTACCATTCAAAATTTTATGTATGTAAGATATGTGTTAGCTCAACTCAGCCTGGTTCTTATCCTTGAATTTGATGTAAATATAATCTCAAATATATAAAGTATAGTAAAGAAATTGTGTGACACAAAGAAGTCCTTCTGCCCACTACATCTTCAACTCAACATATACTAGACAACCAACATTGGTAGGAATGCCTATTTAGATGGAATTTAAAGCCTAAAAATTCAAAGAAACAAAAGAAATAATGAAGAATAGACAAAATTATAAGAAATAGTTTGGCTTGTACGATTTTTCTCTAGATACAATTGAGTGAAAGTGTTCAAACCTTGAATATTTACAATTACAAAAAAATATAGAAAAGTACTGAGGGGTGGATAGAAATGAATATAAATGAGTATTGTATTTTACGAGTTAACATGATGATGGTTTAACCTAAATAGGGCTTACTACTTCAATTATGACAAAACAATCCAAGCTCAACCAGAGTGATGAATTCCTTTGGAGGGCCTAGTCTCTTTAAAATTGTGATCCAGAATATCATTCACACTCAATAGAATACTATTCCAAGTTCTTCATCCTTGGGAACACAACGAACTCTGAAGTTTTAGATAACATTTTGTACATCTAACGACAAGGAAACATGGCCTAAACACAAGGAAAGGGCAAGTGGACGGAAAATATGGCACTATTCTTTCCCCAGATTATTGTAAATAAGTAGATGAGCCCAGTAGTGAACTTGAGTTTTAAAATAAAAATTCATCAGGTGTCACTATGTAGAAGGTTCTCATAACAATGATTTTTGTCAGCAAGAAATAGACTAATCCCCTATGGTAGAGGACCTCCGGACGTTTCTACGACTACGTTAAATTTGACGTTTGTCTTGCCGTTTTTCTGAAGGGTTTAAATTTGACATCCCTTTACATGTTTTTCCTATTTTTTATGATTTTCATGCATTCCTCATCTATCATTATTTTGTTGAGGGTCTCATGCAAAGTTTTGGGCTTTGTGGATATTCAAGCTACCCGGCGACAGAAGAGTTTGCATGACCATTCAGTGATGATCTGAGAGATTAATTTTGTGTTCTGTGTAGTCGAGGGGCCTTCAGAGCAGTGGCTATCCATGACATTCTTACAATCAAAGCTTACATGGTAAAGGTATGTTCCAAGTATTTCATTTGCTTTGAGATTTTGAGACCGTTCTCAAGCAAAAGGGGTGTAGTAGTTGACAGATGCAATTTTGACACGGGAACCTGAGGCAACAACACCCTTTCCTTGCTGAAACCCTCCTTTCCCCGCTAATCAGAGAGCCATCTTTTGATCCTTGGTCTGTATCCTGGAGACTGAGACTTATGAGAAAGAATACAATCCAGTTCTGATTTTTTTTGCCAATCTATGGTTGGAATTTAATGCAATTATCATATTTTACTTGAATCCTAGACCTTTTGTTAATTTATCAGAATTTCAAAAACAGATTGCAAGTTCCCAGGGGTCATGGCCTCTTCCCTTGGTAGAGTGAATCCATAGGCACACATATTTTAACTGCACATTCGGTAAATGAATCCCCTACCAGATCCGGTAGATGAATCCCCTGTTGCTCTTGACTCCATCAGGCACAGCATTGGCGGTGAAGATCCGGTTCAACAAGTAGATTTGCTTATTGATTTTAGTGAAATGAAGGTATTCATCCATCAGTTCAAATTGCAAGGCAATGGTAGTTTTTGAAGTCAGAAACACCAATTTTTGTAAGGTATCTTTAATGAAAACCCATTAAAAAATCATTTTAATTTGTAGATGGGGGTAGTTTTTAAGCTACAACAGATGACAATTTCGTGTCTGAGATCTCTTATAAAACCCCAATAGGAAATCATTTTTAGCGTATTAACCACTCCAAAATTGTTTTTCATTAACTGTACATATTTTCAATGTGGGGTAAGATCTTATTAATCCCTTGTTAATGTGGGATATCGTTGTAGGGCCTTTCAAAAAAATCATATACTATGGTGGATCGAGTTGAATCTGTGGTGTCCATCACTAGGTAGATAGGAAGTCAGAGCTTTGCAATAGCCGTCCCCATTATTTGTGAAATCAGCTCTACACACGAAAATAAATCTGTAACCCCAAATTATCTCCTTATTTTACTATATTCAAATTGATTGATCTAGATCTATATCTGACGCGGTTTAATAGTGTTTGGAAAATGTTGTCTAGCCATTGTGTTATTTGTATTTTTCGTTTTACATGGGTTGTGTATATCTATGTCTCTGTTTCACTTTACGCTTCGTGGTACTGCTTTTCATTCCTATTTTGTATAATCTTCCTCTTTTTGATGCGGGAATTACGTATTAGGGTTTGAATCTTATTTTATTTTCCAAGCCCAATGATCCATGCACAAGTCAAAATGCCATCTCGAATGAAAGACGTCTCAATGAAGCATGGAACTAGTGAACACCAATATTGCCACACCTCTAACAAAGCTCGGGCTAGAAGAACTGACATACATCATCATTGTCCACCACCATCATTGTCCACGACCATGAAAGGGACAATGTAGGAAATAATAATGTCCATGTGGAATATCTAGCACTGAGAGAGATTGGCCTCTTAGGAGGAAACTAGAGTGATTCCTACGTAACCTCTCCCAACACCCAAGTCCTATGATCGATAGAGAAAACAAGTAATGCATGCCTGTACCCAATTAATGGAGAGAGAAAATGAGAGCTATTTGAAAGTTTGATAAACTTTGGTTTGTGGATGTCATCAAAGTTAATAATTATGTAAATCAGTTTAATTATGATGCCATAAATTATTACCATTTAAATGTATTGCTCTCAGTAGTTACCATTTGCATAACAAAATGAGCACAAAAAATAACTTGTACATTTTGTTTTCTATGGTCAAGGTATGTGGAAGTACTACTTTACTCAACACTTTGTATGCAAAGCGGCAATATCGTTCAAGGGGTATCAAATGTATTCAATTTTAGTTCAAATAAAATTCACCACAACAAGCTACCACTCATGATATAAAATCTGCAAATGTATGGAGGACTTCATGTATTCATGTTTGGTTCAGATCTCAAGATATAAGATTTGCAAATGTATATGTACAAATTTGTAACAAATTGAAAATGTGCACATAGATCCTTTCAATGTAATGTTTCATCAAACCCATTATCAACATGTTATCAAAATGCAAAAAGACCTATTCAACAAAAAACCAACCAAATAACTAATGCAACCACCATCTCAAACACGCTGTAACACTAAAAAATTTCCCCAAATAATTACAAATCACATCAACAACAAAAGTAATTAACTACCGAAATCATTATCAATTGTATTCATGTTTAGTGCCAAAACAATTGCCCACAAAAGGCTACCACTCATGATATAAAATCTGCAATTTTTTGTATTCATGTTTAGTTTAAATAAAATAGTCCACAAAACACTACCTCATGATATAAGATTTGCAAATGTATATTTACAAATTTGTAACAAATTTGAAATGTAGAGATAACACCTTTAAATGTAATGCTTCATATATATTCCTAAACTTACAAAATCAATTACACCCCTTATCGATATCAACTACAAAAATAATAACCATCCCTCTAAATCAAATAACATATACCGTTCGGCATTCACATTGCATTGTACACATGCGATTGCTAGTCTATTCTAGTTGGAGAATAAAGTTATGTAACATCACATGATACAACTCACATTAATGGGGTTATTTATTTTAGCACTCTTTAATCTATTTGTAAAGGTTTTATTAACACATTTTATATACCTTTTTAAGTATATTTCTTTTTAAAATAAATATTTTTATCATAATTCATGAAATATGACTCAAAATTTTGAATTTATATGGAAGGTTCAAATAATAAATTTTTATTTATTTATTTTCAACATGATAACATTTTGGAGTGTTATGTAATTTTAATTACCCTCTTCCTGGTGGTGGTAGAGAGTGAATTCTCTTGGAGGATCCTGAAAAAGGTTATAGATCCTTTTTTGCACTTGACATGACTTCTTTTCTATACAATGCTTATAGCATGAAAATTGAAAACCAAGAGTGTCTATTTATATAATGTTACTTTCATGAAATTTATTATACTATATGTCGGTATCATAATCTCCATCTGCAGTTATGATTTTTGCAATCACATTTATATTTATGACATTTTTGTGCTCTATGAATGTAATTAGATACCAGTATGACATAGCAGTCTCTCACATTTTTCACACATTATTTTCCTTCCAATAATGTATTCTCTCCATGCATTCATTTTATGACATTAGTAGAGATGTAGCTACCTTTACAATTTAGTTCTCTTCAATAGACAAGCATGGAGTATTTTTTTAAAATACGGTAAAAATAGTTTGGTTTTGAGGGGACCAAAAATCCCCATAAATAGGAGTGAAAGATATAGCAATTATAAATCCAAGAGAAAGCCTCTACCAACGGCATATAAATACAACAAACCATGCAAGGTCCCAACTAACCAATAAAAAAGAAGTAAAGGCCATGTGACCCCGTAACGACTCAAGACTATTTATGAGCTACCCAATCAAAATGCATCGTAAAGAAAGGCTTGGGTTGGACCACTGTCCACCCATATCCATCACCCATGACACTCAAGGAATCGCTATTCGAGCTCAACCCAAGGTCCACCACAATCCCACCATGTGAGTCCATCAACAGACATTGACCGACCCCACCAGCCACGCGATCATCCAAGTCATCGTCCTTTCATTTTGAAATTTTTATGGCGTATCCCATCTTCGAGGACCAAAACTCCCGCAGAATAGGCGAGATGCCAACTGTAATGTGCCCCACATTTTTTTCTAACATGGTACTAGAAATCAAATCAATTAATGTTTTGATTCAAAAATTTGAAAACCCCACTCATGAAACCTTCTTATGTGGCACCCTCCCAATGGTTAGTTGGACTGTTACTCTCCACCGAACCACCACCACTTGTAGTGCTGCTCGAAGGAGGAAAGGAACTAGTCCATGCTCCATTAGAAAGCAACATGTCCACCAAACCAAATCCAACACCTGGATCAACCAAAGTAGATCCTTCCAACGAGATAATGACAGGTTCAACCTCCTCCATTGTGTCATCCCTATCAACCTTTGAATCCCCATCAACCACGTCCACCCCTTCCTTAATTGGAGCTTGCAAAACATCACATCTACATGTATTTTCTTTGAAACCTGCCATCCTACACCTTGCATAGATGATTGGGGAGGGTTAGATATCTATACAATGTTCCCATTTTCCTATAGAGGAGTCCAATAAAATTCTTTTCAATACAACAACACGTACAAGCACATTGATGCAGAGGTGGGAAAAAATCATCCGATAGCAATCTTTAGTGGCTGGGTCAATGGTAATCAACACACCCATTTCTCTTGAAATTCCCATGAACACTTCGGGTTCACAAAATTTGAAAGGGAAAGATGGAAGCCTAATCCAAACTAGAATATCCTGAAATTTCCTTCCTTGAAACACTCCAAGTTTCTAGCATATGATGGTGAGGGCCACATTTCCATAAAACCATGGTGCACCCTATAACACCCTTTTCA
Source organism: Taxus wallichiana var. yunnanensis (assembly GCA_018340775.1). Taxonomy (NCBI): domain Eukaryota; kingdom Viridiplantae; phylum Streptophyta; class Pinopsida; order Cupressales; family Taxaceae; genus Taxus; species Taxus wallichiana. Next base: position 23,629,905 of record CM031241.1, on the reverse strand, counting down.
ATTCCCTATAATCTGGGAAATAGAAAATAAACTCATCCCCTACTAAGGCTCTTACCTCCAACTTGCAGACCCACTTCCTCCTACACTAATCCTTGACGAAATCTATATATGGCTTGAGTCCAATGAAAGTGCCAACAATAGTGTATTGAAAATTATTCTTCACCCTTTCAATGACCTCTTCAGCAATATTCAGCTTTGGACCTTGTTCTTTCCATGAGGGAAGCATTTTTAGTTATTAACAGTGGGGTGGCTCCAAAGATTCTAGCCGACCAAGACAATCCTACACATCTCCACCGTTGTTCTCTCCGCTATTCTTCTCTTCTCTACCGATTCACAGAGCGCTCTGCTCCAACCTTCTCCGCATTTTTTCCACCCTTTTCCATCACTCTCTTCCTCTTAATGACTATATTTTTCCACTTACATTCGTAAAACTTTACCTACCACAATTTGTTGGAATGTCTTACATTCATATGTAGTACATTTATTCACGCGCATAACATATTACATAAAATATATTTGTGGAATCTTATTCTAGTAACTTCCATTTTCTCTTCAATTTTTCAAATTTATCAAATAAACATTACTAATAATTAGTTATGTTATATGACTCTACAGAAATATGTCAAACTATTTTTTTTATTAATGGTGAAAATGGGTTGAGGTGACCCTACCATGTTACAACATAATTCAGTGGAGAAAAAGATATATCAATGACAAACAAATATACCCAACCTCTTCCAGTGGCACAAAAAGGATACAAACAAATAACAAAACAAGAAACAAATGAACAATTTATCCATGAGTCCCCTTCCCATGGGATATTAAATGCATCTTAAGGGTGTCATTTACATTTTTCCTTTCTTATTTTTGCACATAGTAGTCCATCCATCACCTATGTTTGGATTTTCATTTCCATTATTGTGAACCGGTATGATGATTTTAATGTTATCCTTATCCACATGAACTTGATGCTCTGTTGAAAGAAGAGGATAGGAATTGTTTCCAGCAAGTGAAACCTTTTCCATAGGATAATAAGGAGGAGTGGCCTCCTCATTCGTAGAAGCTAAATCGTCCTCACTCTCTAAATCCTCCTTTAAATCACTATCCAAGGGACCATTAATGGCCAATTGAAAAATATCTAAATTCTTCCACCATGAAGTTCTACTCTTAACATGTTTTATCACAACCTGAAAATTAAAAGCTAAGTGACCAAGAGAAAAATGAATTCTACATCTGAAGGGAAACCCTTCATAGTCTAAATTTTGAGTCCAACATCTGTCATCCACTTTGATCTCAATAGATGCAAGAAAATCAACATAAATATTCATATCAACCAATATATGGGCATATGTGGTATAGTCATGTAAGGATGTCTTTGGGTCAATAGCCAGGAATTTACCCATCCTAATTGAAAGTAAGAAGTTCATGATCCAAAAATGGAGGGGAAAATAAGGAAACCAAACCCAAATAGGTTTGACATGGAAGGTTTCAATTATTTTCAAAATATGTCAAATTATTATTTTTCAATTATTCATAACAATTGTAATTATTTACGATACAAAAACATAGTAAAGTGTATATAATTTTAATACATATTTATTCAATATATAGATAATTATCATATTGTCTTTTGATGATTTTGAGTAGCAACAACAACAAGAATGTGGGTGAGAGCCCATCCTGGACTCGACTCACCCCTCTGGTTGAGGTTGGGGTGATAAACCGACAACTCTCTACCTCCTCCTCTAACCTCCATGTTTACGCTTTCTTCTTTAATTTTTTTGTTGGACTTGTTTTTCTCACCTTTTTAATTTGTTATTGCACTTTTAAAGTGGTTTTTGATGTAAAATGACCTCTTTCTTGAGGCATATTTAGCTTGATGTGATCGACATTTTTGGGTGTGATTTTCTCCAACTAATTTTTGTAGGATTAGTGTTGTATATATTTTTAATGTATAAAAGTGTACCTTTATATCATATATATAACTTTATAAATGCATTTTACATTTCTATTAAAAAATGGTTAATCCCAAATAGTTTTACAATAGCAATCCATTCAACATATTTTTCTTGAAATATTATTTTGTAGTCACTAAATCACACACTTTAAGTCAATATTTAGTCCTAGTTTCATACTACTATTCATATGGTTTTTGAGTGAAAAGAGTAATAATTAACCTGTCTTTGGCCATTTTTATATTGTTTGTTTTCATATTTTCTATCTTACACCTACACTCGCCCATTTAGTTTTGTCATTCTATGTTTTTCTACTTTTGACTGGGATGCCCCGGGTGCCCTGGTCCCATTCTGGGCGCCATTATCCTCTTTACACTTTACTTGTATCTTTTGGGCACTTTCTAACCATTTGATATTTTTATCTTTTTATTGGTCAGCCTATTCGGGGTTAATTATGAAGTTGGAGTAAGAGAACCATATAAATATAAAGTTATGTGACCATAATGAGGGACCAAGCACTAAGCACTTACTTTAACACATCTTGGTTGCATCCATCAAAGGTATCCAAAACTATATTTGCATCCATATAGCTCCATCAAAAGGAACACAATGCTGGTTCATTTGCATCACTCTTCATAGAAGGGGATTCTATTGTTTCCATGTACACATTTACTACATTCTATATCTAGTTATTTCTCAGTACTTCACAAAGTGTTACTCGTACAAGAACAACCTAGGTCATGATTGGTGCACACACACCTAGAACTACATTGGTTCAAAGATGTAGTGCAATGCTTAGTTATTAATTCCACCATTGTGGTCACTAAGGATAGTCCAACCTCTTCATATGCATCTTTATTTTTTAGGGTTATGATGTTTGTCTTGGGGTTTTGCAAGTCTCTCCTTCATCTTTTATTTACAGTGACATCCGATGTAGTTAAGAAAATCTAGTGCAACAAGAAGTGAACACATGTAATCACTTAGCGATACCCCAGAGGAAGGTTTCAGGTCATTTCCATAGACCAGGGCACCCGCTTTTAGGCCATGGTACCCATATGTGCCCTTGCCCCTTTTAAGGTGCCCTAGTCCAGTTAGAGAGCTCGAATATGTTCTTTATTTAGATTCTGTGTGGTCGTTTCCTCCTCCTTTTCACCTAGTTGGCACTGCAACAAGTCCTGCACCTTTGTCAAGTCATCAAATGATTTTCTAACCCTTCTTGCACATTAGGGTTTCACATTTTCATTTACTTAGTTTCTTGGGTCACTTTCTTTATTTATTTCGTTGTTATTTAATTTTGTGCATAATATTATATTAACATAATTTCATATTTTATTTAATCATAATCTCACTGTGTTTTAATATGTTAAGAATATTTCCAAATTTTATGATAGGTTTTTCTACTTTTACTTTTGTTTACAGATATAACCTAGTTTTTCTGTTCTTATTTTATAATATAATTATGTAATTAGATGATTTCCTAAAGGATCTTATTTTTTATGTCTCACATACTTTATACTATTTTATTATTGGTATTATAGATAGAATTCATTTTTTAAAAGGGGCCTTCTATTAGAAAGAGGTAGAAAAAAAACAAAAAAATTAACTATTCTTTTTGAGAAATAATGTACATTGCTAATGTTTCTTGTGAGATTGAATGCTAATTTTTTAAATTAATATCCATTTAAAATTGAATTTTTATTTCTATACATTTATAAAAATTTCATCCCACCATCTTTTTTTGGTATTTTTAGTTATATACCAAGAAAGCCATTTATTTGTGCATTAGTTATTATAAATTGTCATCCATCGTATTATAAAAGTGTTAAGAGTAAAAATAATTATTTGTCTTAGTGTTAAAGTTATAAATTTTGTTATCTAACAAAATTTTAAAAATAAAAAATTCTCGTAGTTCAAACATGTGCATTATCGTTTAAACATGACGTCCAATATGTAAAGTGACATTTTTTTGTGAAAAAATCAAGATGCAGGATTTGAGGTAGATGATGAACCCGAGAAGCTCGACCTCACAAATGTCGATTACTAATTACATGAGAATATTTAACGCACTTTACAAGAAAAGAATCTAATTCCGAAGACCTAAAATATCCTTTATCGGAGGATAGAGGCATCGAAGGTTATAGGTCTATCAACAACCACTTGTTTGTCACCACCAACAGGGCCGCATAGAGATTTAGTAACATTTTTAGTGTGTTTTATTTCAATTATGTGTGATGTGAAGTAACCCTATTGTATGATCAAATGAAAATTGCACATTGAATGGGGGAACATAATACTAATGTTCCATTTCCATTGTGAAAGATTTTCCTATTTGTGTATGAGTAAAATTTCCTATGTCATCTAGTGAGGTGAGATATTGATGAAAACTAAGGAAATTACTACACATCATGATGTGGTTATTGGTAAGAAACTTGAAAAACTATCATTTGTGGTTTGTGGTAAACCACTTATAAAACCACAACTTTTTCTTGTTGGTAAATCATATGCAAAACCATCATCTTTTAGTTTGTAGTGAACCACTTGTAAAACCACCATTTTTGGTTGTTGGTTAGTCCAGAGGAATACAATACAATTATCTCTTTTTCCATATTCTAAAGAGTAAATCCATGCACATATATATAACTTGTGCACCTCTTTGTAAAAATTTGCTTCAACCACAAGAAACCTAAATATAGCATGCTTATAAATAAGACATACATATAAATAAGATAAACATTAAAATAATAAATCCTATCTATTAATAAGACAATCCTATTTTTATTCACGGTCACGCTTTCCTCCCCAAATCAAGGAAAAAGTAAACTGTCACTTCATCTATTAGTTATACTCAACATCTTCAATAATCTCCCACATGGAGACTAATAGTTGCAACCCACTATTACATCTCATCCTCAGACTCTTCTCTAACTTGTTTCTCATCTTCAAGATCAATCTTGAAGACCTATCGAAGTTGAACAACCTTCCAACTTCTCTTTTTTCACTTCCTTTGTCAACATATCGGGGATTCTAAATGCATGGATCTTCTCCAATATCAGTTGTCCATCCTCCAAAACTGATCTAATGAAGTGATACCTGAGTTGTATATGTTTGGTTCTCGAATGGAATGCTTGAGTTCTTGGCAAGATGAATTACACTCTGGATATCACTGAATAATCTATAATCCTCCTGCTTCTTTCCTAACTCTTCCATGAATTGTTGCATCCATATCATCTCTTTGCTTGCTTCTATAGTGGAAACATACTCTGCATCTGTAGTAGACAAGGCAAAAAACTTTTGTAGTTTAGAAATCTAGCTAACTATCATGCCACCAAAAGTGAATACATACCTATGGTGATCCTCCTACCATCCAAATCTCTAGCCATGTTTGCATCAACATATCCATTTAAGGAAACCTCTGACCCTCCATAGCACAACTTCTTGCTACTTGTCCCTCTCAAGTATCTGAGAATCCACTAGACTACATTCCAGTGCTCCGTTCCTCGGTTACTCATGTATCTTCTAACAACTCCCACTCCATGAGAAATGTCTGGTCTTGTGCATACCATAACATACATCAAAATTCTAACTACTGAAGCATATGGAACTCTAGACATATATTCAATATCTTCATGTGTTTTAGGACACTATTCTTTACTTAACTCAAAGTGCCCTGCCAATGGTATACTCACTGGTTTTACATCCTACATCCTAATCATGTCCAACACCTTGTTCACATACTCTTCTTGAGACAAAGTCAATATTTTACTCTTTCTGTCTCTATTGATTCTCATGCAAAGAATTTTCTTTGTTACACCTAAATCCTTCATGGAAAATGTTTTGGATAATCTGTCTCTTTATCTCATTTATATCCTGTAAGTTTGACCCTACCACAAGCATGTCATCCACATATAATAACAAGATAATATAGGTGTTATTATCTAGTCTTTTAAAATAAACACATTCATCAGAATGACATCTAGAGTAACCTTGTTCTATCATGAACCTGTCAAACCTCAAATACCATTGCCTTGGATCTTGCTTAAGGCCATATAAGCTCTTCTTCAATCTACACTCCAAATTATCCTTCCCCCTGACTTCATATTCCTATGGGTCCTCCATATATATTTCTTCCTCCAAATCACCATCAAGAAAAAAAGTCTTTACATCTAATTATTCAAGATGCAAATCTTCCACAACTACCAAACTTAAAATAGTTCTAATGGAAGTCATTTTAACAACAAAGAGAAAATTTCATCAAATTCTATACCTTTTTCCTATGCAAATCCCTTCACAACAAGTCTTTCCTTGTACCTATTTTTTTCACCTTCTTCTTCCTTTAACCTTTAAACCCACTTGTTCTGCAATGCTCTCTTTCCTATAGGAAACTGAACCAAATCACAAGTTTGGTTGTGATCCAAGGAGTCCATCTCCTCATCCATACCTTGCTCCCACTTTTTTGTGTTTCTACATGCATTTCTTATTCAAAACTTTTGGTTCTCCACCATTTATCAATAAACAATAGTAAAGATCACACAAAGATAATCATGCAGGAGGTTTACTTACCCTATTAGAACGTCTTACAAGATTTTCTATATTTTGAGGCTCTTTTTGTTCTTGCTGATTTTGATCTATAGAATCAACACCAAATGTGCCAGGATTGATGCCAGCTTGATGATTTTCCAATCATTTGATCACTTCTCTATCTTTTATCTCATCAAGTGCTACATACTCATACTTTTCCATCTTCTTATCATGTAGTTGTTCCCTGTACATAACCCTTTCATTGAAAATAATATCCCTACTCCTAATGATTTTCTTCTCATCCAAACTCCACAACCGGAATAAAAAATCGTCAGTGCCATATCTAATGAAAGTACATTTATTTTACTTAGCTTCTAGCTTTTTCTATTCTCTTTATGAATGTGCACAAATGCTTGACAACCAAAAACTTTTAGAAAAGAATGCTTTACCTCCTTACCCGTCCAAGCCTCCTTGGGTACTCCACCTTCCAAAGCACTTGAAGGTCCTCTATTTATCAATTAAACACCAGTATCTACAACATATGCCCTAAACTATAAGGCCAATCCAAAGATACATGCTCCTCGCACACTCGATGATAGTCATGTTCATTATTTTTGACACACTATTCTGTAGTGGTGTTCTAAGAACTGTCTTCACTCTACGGATTCCATTATGTGAACAATAGTTATTAAATTTATTGCTGCAATACTCTCCACCATTATCTGATCTGAGACACTTCAACTTCAAACATGTTTCATTCTCAACCAAAGCTTTCCACTTCTTGAAGGTATTAAATACATTAGATTTTTTCTTTATACAGTAAACCCAAACCTTCCTAGTAGCATCATCAATAAAATTAACATAATATAGTGAACCACCAAGAGAAGATACTTGAGCCGTCCCCCACACATCCGTCTGAACAAACTCTAACTTGTGCTCCTTCTTGGTTGATTAAACCTTGAGAAATCTCACACGCTTTTGTTTCCCATACACATAATGCTCACAAAAGTCCAGGTCTATGTTTTTCAAATCTGACAACTTTCCTTGTGAATATAAAATCTTCATCCCCTTCTCACTCATATGGCCAAGTATGTGATGCCATATATTTTTGTCTATACCTATAGTAGCTAAAATAGAAGATGGATCAGTATTGACAGTGGATAAATACAAAGTATCTACTTTCTTACCTCTTGCTACCACAAGAGAACCCTTGGTAACTTTCCAAGAATCTATTGTAAATATAACCATACAACCATCATCTCCTAATTGCCCTACAAAAATTAGATTCCTCCTCAAGCTAGGAACATGCCTGACATTCTTCAACACCCAAGTGTTACCATTATACAATTTAACATGAACACTACCTTTTCCAACAATGTTACATGGCTCATCATCACTAAGATATACCTACCCAAAATTCCCTTGAACATAATCTTGAAAATATTGTCTATGAGGAGTTACATGAAATGAAGCACCAGAATCTAAAACCCAAGATTCTAATTTACTATCTAAAGAAAGAATAAGAGCATCTTGTAACACATCACCTACTATGTTTGCCTCTTTTCTCCCTTCTTGTTGATCTTTCCTTGATTTTAAAGACCAACAATCTTTCTTTGCATGTCCTATTTTTCCACAATTCCAGCATACTATCCTGCTTTTAGATTTAGATCTGCCCTTCTTAGACTTTTCATGGTGTTTGTACCTTTTTCTTTTTCCTTCTGTCTTCCCTGTTCTCTACACTCAAAGCATTACCAGATGACTCACCTGTGCTTCTTCTTCTCATCTCTTCACTAAGAATCACACCAATAACATCATAAAACTTTAAAGTATTTGAGCCCGAAAAAAATTACTCACAACCATAACCAAAGTATTCCAACTTTCAGGTAATGAGAAAAAATCAAAAGATCCATAACTTCATCATCAAAACTTACTCCTGCAGAGTTTAATTGATTAGTAACCATGTTGAATTCATTCAAATGATCATTTACTAAATCACCATCTGACATCTTCATATTAAACAAACTTTTCATGAGATATACCTTATTGGAGGCTGAGGGTTTTTCATACAATTTACCCAATTTTCCATTAGATCTATTGTTGTCTTTTCCATAGAAATATTGAATGCTACCATAGTTGCTAGGCACAATCGTATAGTTTTTAGTGCCTTCTGATCAAGAACATCCCATTCTTCATCTTTCATAGATGACGGCTTCAAAGCTTTCCCTTTCAATAATAGATATAGATAGATCCTTCTAATATAGGTAGTCCTCCACTTGCATCTTCCATAGCTAAAAGTTTTGGCCGTTAAACTTCTCAACCTTGAACTTGCTATCTTCTGTCATTGCTCTCACTCAAACAAGAAACCCTCATGTGAGCTTTTTCTACCAAAACAAAATCTTGGTCTGATACTAGTTGTTAGGATCGAAACATAGATGAGCAATAAAATGAAATTAAAATAGAAATAATATAAGCATGCAATCACAAGATAAACCCAATATTTAACGTGGTTCACCCAATGTGGACTACATCCACCAGAAACAAGTCAACCTTCTCCTTTATTCAGTCCAGAGGAATACAATACAATTCTCTCTTTTTCCATATTTTAAAGAGTAAATCCATGCACATATATATAACTTTTGCACCTCTTTGTAAAAGTTTGCTTCAACCATAAGCGACCTAAATATAACATGCTTTTAAATAAGACATACATATAAATAAGATAAACATAAAAATAACAACTCACGTTTATTAATAAGACAATGCTATTTTTATTCATGGCCATGCTTTCCTCCTCAAATCAAGGAAAGAGCAAACTGCGACTTCATCTATTAGTTAGACTCCACATCTTCAACAAATATTTAATAGATTTTGTAAAAAAGTTAAGTACAAAATAAAAACAAAGTTATATTTCAACATATTTATTAAAAATGAAATATTTATGAAGGGTCCTTGGTTTATTGGTGAAGTTGATTTTCTTTGAATAAGTCTACCAATGAGGAGATACCCGACACGAGAGTTTAAGTTGAAGTCAGAATCACTGATCACTAGTTTAATAGTATGTTTATTTGTAAATTTCAATCTGATATATACTTCCTCCGAAACATGAATAAAAATATCAACAATCTATATAATTTAATACTCTCTCGAAAGCAATTTACAATTAAAGACAATGAAACATATGCTCGGTTAAATGGATTGTACTTACAAATCTGATTATAAACACACCGAACTTCTGACCTTAAAGTGCCTTACAAATGTAATGGAAGTCTAATAATAAAATAATAATAATAATAATGGTTTTTACAATCCACGATGCCGGGTGGCCTGTTTTTGGGTCAATAACATATGGGACTACCTTGTACTCACGTGCGGGAGGCAACTAACTTTGCTACAAACAAGGCGTACATACCCTATCCCCTGCAAGATTTGAACTTGTGACCTCTATGTCAAGAGCACATGTTCTTCACCATTAGGCCAACTCAGGTGTACTATTGCACTTCCATGTGAGAAGAGGAAAGTCTAAAAGTCAAATTGATGCTACTTTCCTCTTATCTGGGAAATTAATTGCTATTTACCCAAGTCTATAAAACAATGTGCCAATTGAATATATTCTCGGTTTTAAATACACACGGCAGAGAAGAAAACAGAATAATGACTTTTTAGTTGATAAAACAAACTGTTGCTTTCCACAGTCAATAACAAATGTGCGAATTGAATGGGCTCGCTCACAATATACCCTTCCTGTTGATTTCCACAGTCAATAACTTAACAGTGTGTCTCGATATATATATATATAGCGCAGTTTTCTTGAAAATCAATTCCTTTAGTGATGTGGAAGATTGTAGCATATGCATGACTTTAATTTATTTAGATGTATTTTCCTATATTTCTGGTGACAATGTGGCTTATTATGAATACGCTCGCATTTTTGTAGAGAGATGGTTAGATAGTTCGAGAGCCATTATTCCTCACTTTAATACAATGTTCTTTCTTTTCTCATTACGTTTTGCATCTTTTATTGGTTTTTATTCTTAAAATTAATATCTTATTAAATTCATCTTAGATTTATTTATAATATTTTTTTATTTAGTAAAAATTGATTTTTATTGAAGTGTATTTGATTCTTTTATATTTAAAAAAATTAAACTAAATGAAAATTTAACAAAAATATAAAGATATGTATAAATATATATAATATATATGTCAGATTTTATGTAACACAATATGTTAATATTGAATTCAAAACATAACTATGATATTTTTTTTTATAGATTTAAATTGAAATATATGAAATATGATTTTTCCATTTAAACATAAAAGTGTACCACAATTCCATCTCCTCACATATATAAATAAGAGAGTCACTAAGAGTTAAGAATTCATGACTATTGGTTTTGTTGTTTTCTAATTTTATTTATATTGACTATCTACCTAATGATGATAGTGATGTTGTTTATAATTATGTAATGAATACTATTTAATTATTTAATTATTAAAACAACAAATCATTTAACACTATAAATGAACAACAAAATTTAATATAGATAAATAAGTTTATTTAATATATTATTAGTAATCATGCTTGAAAGATAAAGTAGAGAATTTGATGTGTGAAAAATTGCACTAAAAAGAATTTAAATAAGTCTTAAAGCAATATGTTGTAAATTAGAGGGATAAAACTATGACAACACGACATCAATTAGTTAGTAAAAAGATAAAAGGGGATTCATATTTTTTGTTTTCATGCACATAAAAACTATTAAACTATAAAGATGATATATCCTAATGATATTTAGGATGTGTCCTTTTCTAAAATACATTGTGATCAATTAAACTATATTATATTGACTATTACTTTTTGATAAGGGGGAAGTTGGTAAGGGATTTGAAATTGCCCCATAACCTTCTCTAATTCAATGAGAGATATTGTGTTAACGGCGACTCAAACAAGCATCCAATAACCTATTAACAATAGGAAAACAACAAACAACTAGAAATTAGTTGTCACTCAACTTATAGGAGAACAAAACATTCTACAAAAAGGTAGTACACTCACCATGTCCTTCTATCTCGATCGATCATTTGGATCCTAGGAACTATCCTTAGTAGAAATCCAACTGACCATTACTAAAATTACTTATCCTATTTATCCTTCTTATTGATCTATAACCTAGCCACGTTAAATAATCCATGTTCCCTTTGCTGGCCATGGGATCTTAATTTATACCATTAATCATCTTACTGAAGTATTTCTTAAACAATATTCCTTCCCGACCTTAACAAATTTCCTCTTCTTCATTCCTTTCCTTTCAATGATTTTGTTGGTTCTTATTTTTCATAACTTCATTAGATTCAAGATTTAAACCAAAATTTTATATTTCAACATTCCTACCATGATGATACTCCAAAAAGGGGTTGAAAAATATCAATACCTCTCTTCATACTCTTTTCAAAGGGAGTTGCAACAAAACCTTTGAATACTTTGTAAAGTCGTTATTTCTTCCTCCCTTCTCTGCTAAGAACACGAACCTTCTTCTTCACTTGGACTACATTTGGACTGACCAAGATGTCATCAACATTATGAAAAAGGTTGAATTATTTCTCCAATATTGGAGGATCAATGTACTTTTCCTTCTAACCCATGAGTGGTCAACTAATGTCTATCACAGTTTGTGTGTTACTATATTACTAAGGGAAAGGCAATAGTAATTTAGTACCCTATGTTCCATGATGTCGTGACTCAATTTGTGAGGATGCAAGACTCTAAATTTTTTTACATGTACATTTTTTTTTCATGATTTTGAAAAAGTGGGGAATCCACCTTAGCACCACATGAATCCACATGTAGCAAGCCCACTACACAAAACCTTCAAAAAATTATGTAATAAACCAAATAATACTTTTTCCCACGTGATAAAGTTCTTATATCCATATCGAAAGTGAAAAAAATAACTTTTATTTAGGAAATGCATTTTATTCACCTCACATCATTCCCTACCACTCATCTAGCCTCCACTAACTATTAATTCATGCTTTCCACTAGTGCTTTCAATACAACCATTAACCAAATGAAATTGCATTTGGTAGTGTAAATGTAAGGATTAGAAGTTGAGCATTCCAACCCCTTCCAACCTTATGATGGAGCCGAAGGCCAGTACCTACTAGTAGCTACCTAATCCTTTCTACCTAGCAACAAATTCGAAGACCCATCTGAATATAATAGTAATTGTCATGTGGGTCACGAGGTGATCCTATTTCTATAGTTTTTGGATATGTTTTCTTTGAGATCAATTCAATGATAGAAATCACAAGCAATACAAGTTTTATAATTGTATATACACTCAAGATTGTGTTTTTTAGTGTATGTTCTTTGTTAATCAATCATTACTAGTTTTGTAAAAGTGTATGTTTTTTACATTGTGTTTTCTCCTCTTATACTGGCGGGTTTTTAGGTCCCTTCAAAACCAACTATTTACCTAAATAAAAAATCATATTCATTATTTATTGAGTTATTTCGGTGAATGTTCTTGTTTAATATTCTATTAAAAAAAAACTCTAGCGACTTATCATTATTGTTTCCATTAGTAGACATTTTTAGATAAGGTAATTTCTAGTGTTGGTGATTGATTAATGGGTTTCATTTTGATGTGTTGTTTTATCAAGCATACACACTTTGACCTATTATTTTTCGGTGTATATTAATTTTTTTATTAGATAGGGTAAAAAATAGATTTTGAAGGGATATTGAACCATGTACAACCTGAAAGGTAAGCATCAAATCCCAAAGGAGAAACAAAAGAGAAACAAAGCCCAACCAGGCCTCAGAGGAAATAAGTAAAAAAAAAACCCCAGAAAAAGGATGCACCAAAAGAAAGAAAAGCCCCAAAAACAAGAAAGTCAAAGATACTTGACCATCCCCATGGGGTAGGCCTAACTTCCAAGGTTCAAACCTTTATGGGATCTAAGGCTCATCTTTGAAGGATAGCCTCAAGTCTTTCCCTTCTTTATATTATTCACTACCTGCCAACCACCCTGTGTTAGGATCCACATTCTCATCTGGGTGAATAGGCAACTAAATTTCAAGAGCCTCTGTGATTTTTGTATTATGATTTAGTTTGGGGCTCAGAGGCGGATTGAAGAGTCCACACTCAAGCCCACCATGTGATTCAACATACTAGTGGGAGTAGGACCATCCTCACCCAACTTCACTTCCTGATTATCTGTAGGACTAACTGCAACATTTTCTGGATCATTGTCCTCGAGTCCATAGACCACAAGATTATCTAGTTTAAAATCCTTCCACCAAGAGACCCTTCCTTTAATCTATTTTTTAACCATTTGACATTGAGACTCCAGATGACCCAGAGCAAAGCAAGTTCTGCATCTAAAAGGGAACCCTTCATAATATAAATTTTGTGACCATGTAGAGTCCATGACATTGAGTTCCATAGTGGCCGGAAGTCAACATTCATGTTCATTTCCACCAATATATGGGCATAAGTGGTGTGATCAAAAGAATCCATTTTGGGATCGGTAGCTAAAATTTTTCCCAACCCGTCCCCCATAGCTTTGAAGCACTCCTCACTCCAGAAATGCAAGGGCAAATAGGGTAAACGAATCCAAACTAGTTTGGTATTAAATGTTTTAGATAAAGGATTAAACTGAGGAAACCAAGGCTTCATGAGGAGGATGTGTGAATGAAATTCCCAAATTTTCCCAAAAATGATCTCCTTATCTGAGGAGCTATCAAAAGCAGCAACAAAAATTCCACGAGCAGAAGGATAAATATTAACTTTACCTTCAATTAGGGGCCGCCATTGTTTAGAAATCCAGTTGTGCAGAGCAAGGAGCCCAGGACAACCATTACTGAATCTACAAATTAAACCCCTCTTTTCAAAGTATTCAATGGTCTCAGAAACCTCGATTCCAAAGGAGACCCTAGGCATCTTTTGGCATAGGCCATAGGTTTAACAGGGTCCTTACACCCATTTTTGGTTGTAGACAGGAATGACTTCACTGCCACAAACCACCCCTGTTTGGTTTGGCCAAAGCCCTAACACCACCTCCACTCACAGATCTGACCTTACCTCCTATGGCTGAAATGAATCCACCAGTCCGAACTATAGGATACGGCCCATCAATTGTCCCTACGGTGCCACCACCACCGATCTCGAGACCTACCCACCGAGATCCCCATTTCCCTAAAAAAAAATGCCGCCAAAATGGCCATGCCCAGACTCCTTAGCAGAGGAACTGCCAGCCACTCCACTCACCAAACCACCACCCACACTAGTGCTGAAGGATTTCAAAACTTCAACCGCCACTAGAGTGGAAACAGACCCATCGCTATGGGTTTTAGGTTTAGGGCAAGAGAACAGAGCATCATTTGACATATTTCCAAGTCCATAATAACATATTTCAACAGTGTATATTAAGTTATTTCAGTCCATTTTGTTTATTCTTTCATTCACCACGAAATCATCTAATAAGACATAAAAATTGTCCAAATAACAAGGTTTTTTCACCCAAACATTTTACAATTTTGAAATATACATTTTTATTGGATATACATCATTGTTATTGCGGATTTGAACCGTTGCGAAGGAAGATGGACGGTAAAAAGTGAGGCAAGGGTTTCATTCTGTTTTAAATGGTAATTTAGAGGAGGTTCTCGATGTGGATACGAAAACATGGCGGGGCTGGAGCACTCCAAAATCTTTCCGCGGGTTTTCGTGGAGGTGTGTTGCCGGGCACTTAGGCTGGTTGTTATTGTTCCCATCGGCCCATTCTTCTTTTTCTCTTTTTGGGCTTTACATGCGGGTTTTAGTCTTTGTCATTGGTTTTAGTCATTTGTCGCTATTCGCTTGCGCCCTTGTTGTTTTTGACCTTTTGATATTTTGCTCACTTGGGCACATAAAGCTTCGAGTCATCTTTGTACAAGGGTATAGTCCTCAAAAACTATTTGCCAATAATAAAAAAAAAAAGTAATGGGTTTTGTTTAGAGAATTTTTTTAATCATCCATGATAAACTATTGTTTTTTCAGTTTATATTAATTTCTTTTAGTGAATTTTTGTTATTCCTCCATTTCCCATGATCTCTTTTAATATGATGTAGAAATTGTTTTAAAAGTAGGGTTATTTCACCAATGCATCTTAAAGTTTAAAAGTATAGTGTTTTTATTGACCATACACTGTTTTTATTGAGTAATGGGTTCTATCAACCTATTTTGTGTTCAAGCATGCACATTCACCAATTGTTTTTCATTGTATATTATTTTATATTAGTGCATTTTTCTTATTCATCCATTCCCCTCAAACTCTTCAAATATAACATAGAGTTTTTTTGAAAAGGAAGGTTATTCCACCAATGCATCTTATAGTTTCAAATTATAGTTTTTTATTGGCTATTATTTTTTAATTTAGTAATGGGTTCAATTCTAGCCTATTGTTTATTCAAGCATGCAAACATGCATTTTTTATTCCTCCATTAGCAACAGACTCTTCAAATAATGTGCAGAAATTATCCAAAAAAAGGTTATTTACCCATGTATATTACAATTTCAAAATATATTGTTGTTATTTACTAGACATTGCAAAAGTTATTGAGAAATGGGTTACGTTGTGACATGCTGTTTTTTCAAGAAAACACATTGAACTCTTATTTTTTCATTTTATATTCATTTATTTTAGTGCATTTTGTGTATCCCTCCATTTCCCACAAACTCTTCTAATATGGGGTACACATTATTCAATAACAGGGTTATTTCACCCATGCATCTTACAGTTTCAAAGTGCAATGTTGTTATTGACTATTCATTTAAGTTAGTTAAAATAAAATATAAATATTACAAATTCAATGTTGAACCAAATGATGTACAAATGTTGAAATATAGGAATGACACAAAAAGCTAAGATTTTAAGTATGAAACCCTAAGAAAAAAAGAAAGAGAGAGGACTTACCCGATTTGTACACAATCTAGTTCAATGATCTCGAGTAAGGAGAAGTTATGAACAATAAGCCAACAATGTTGTCATTAATATCTCAGTAAATTCTAAGGTGCACAAATGAGGTCGACACATGGGCACTCAAGATAGGACAAGGGCACCTACGGCACTAGAGATGACTTCTCAATGTTGGTGACTTCACAAGAGCTCATGATGAGTTCTAATTTGTCACAAAGGAGTTACAATTAGTCTCTGTTGATCACCTATTATTCTCACTATGATCGTCAAGGGTACCTATAACCTACAAAAGATACATTCACCTACACAAGCCCACAAACCACATTAAACCTAAAAATAAAGATGCATAATGGGGAGTCAGACTGACCCTAATGGTCAACCTAACAGTGAACTTACGACAAAGGATTGTATTTCATCTCAGTATCCATGTATTTCTTGTGAGTGTGTGTAGAAATTATGCCCTAGGATTCCCTTATGCAAGTTACACTTGATAGTAGGTTGTAGCTAGAATGTAGCAATGTAATAGAATGTGTGGATGGAAAAGAATATACTTCGCTTCCTATGATATGTATGAAGAGTATGGAGTCCCTGGTCCTTTAAATGGATGATAGATGAATTCTTTAGAGTGTTATAGGTTCCTTTTGAGTGCAAAATTAGGTGATGGTAGTAATTATTAGGGCATGGTACTTGATTTTGAACACATAAATATGTATTTATATGATTCCCTTATTTGAATTTCAAAATTGACATGATGTGAATCCAACTACAAGAGGTTGAAATACCTCCAAAACACACATTAACAACTTTGCAAATAAAAACCAAGCGTTTCAAAATAGATTTCTTCTCATTTTGGAATCCACACTAATCTCTTACATCATTACAATCCTCGTTTAATTTCACGTATACTCTAAAAACCCTAAAATGCCAAAAAACACTAAAAAGCCAAAAATTACCTACTGGAAAAACAACTCGGATGGGCCCTAAAATTTGCATGCCAAATATGCCTTCATAAATTAAGGCTCACGTAGAATTATAACTTATTCTAATAATAAGAACAAAATTTATTAAAGTTCTAAGACCTAGTCAAAGGAAAAAATGTTTGGAGCCAATTTTAGGCCACTAAATGAAGGAATACGGGCCCGAAAATGTGTCATCTATAGTACTAATGTATATCTACCACCCTATAAAATTTCAAGATGATCCAATAGTCGGATCAAAAGTTATGGTCTCCAAAAGTTATGCTCCTACATCATGACAACTAGAAGGCCAACCCATAAGTGATAAAGATTCCTAAAAGATAAAAGATACCCAAAAGAAGTGAGTGAGGTTAAAAATGGTCAGGGGCACCCAAAGGGGATAGGAGCACTTGGGCACTTCTGTCCTAGGTGGGTTTTGGTTTAGAGAGCCATAAAAGATAAATTAGTAAAATTCCAATTGGGTTATAGGGTTTGTATGGCCAAAGAGGAAACAATAAATAAAGCAAAGAGGCCAAACATAGTCATCAATTACTAGTTTTATTTTTTAGGAATCATATAAAAGCTAGTATGCTTTTAGGGCATAGAAATGTACCTAAGTGTGTGATTTGGTATCTACATTTCCCCTCATTCTATTTTGTTAAGTGATTAATCGATAACATAAAGTAGATAAGAGATGCACACTTTATGATCCTGTAGAGCGTGCGGTGAAATGCATGCCACGTGGACAAGTGAAACATGAAGACAAGGAAAGGGGAGTGACCTAAGGGGTGAAGTGTGTGCATTGTGTTTTACATGTTGTTGTAACTTGTGATTATTGATTCTTGTAAGGACAAACCTGCAAAAGAAGAGAAAGAATGTAGTCAAAGTTTTGTATATGATAAAATCATAGAAAAATGTGCATAGGTATGTAAAATTGTGTAAAGGAAAGTGTACATCTTATATAAAAGGATCAAAAAGTGTCCTAAAAATGTTGTGAAGAATGATTTTTTTGGGTGATCTTACACTCAGTGGGAGATTTTTTGGGTGATCTCACACCAAGTGTAATTGTTTTGGGTGATATTATATGAACAATGAGTTTTTTGGGCAATGTCATGCCAAAGAGAATTTTTTGGGGAGAGAGGTCTAGCGTTATTCTCCTTCCATGACTCTACCCAATAAGCACAACTAAAAATGGTGTGTCCCTTATTTGTTTTTGATGTCCCAATTAGTTGTGATTGTATTGATTATTCCGATTGTAGGAAATTTCATGCATTCTATTATTAGAGGTTTTTGCTTGTAACTGTAAAATTGCTTTGAAGACTTCTGTGAACTGTGTTGATCTGATAAGTTGAATGTATGTTCAAAAAGACATTAGCACCCAGGGAAAACATAAGTGGTTAGGTGTTACTTTTTGATATAGGGTGCTAGTTTTTGTGTTACACTGAGGACCCAAGTCAGATTCTTGTCCGTTTTTAACTATATCTCTATTTCATTTATGTACTGTGTAGATATGTATTATATCTTTGAGCTATTGTAGGGGTGATTTGTTCACACAATGTATGTCACCCTTTTTTGGGGTGTATGTAATGACCATAGGAGTTTCTGGCCAAAAAGAAAGGACCTGATGTTGTGTTGTATTGTTGTGATGTCCCGGTGGGACATCTGCCAACTCTTGTGCAAGGTAGGGAGATGTGCCCCGTAAGTCCTTGGCCACATGTCCCTGACTCGAGCGGTCCTCGGTGGACTTGTAATCCACCCTTAAGTACCACGGTTGTATCAGGCACTATAAGGCTAGTCTTTTGGTGCAACGATAACTACTCCTGGTATCAGAGAAGAGGTCTTGAGGTCGAGCCTCACGGAGCGTGGTGGGCTATGATGTTTGGGTGGGACATCCGCTAGCTCTTGTGCAAGGTTAGGAGATTTTCCCTGTAATTCCTTAGCCACATGTCCTTGACTCAAGCGGTCCTTCGATGGACTTGTAATCCACCCTTAAGTGCCACGGTTATATGGGACACTATAAAGCTGGTCTTTTGGTGCAATGGCAACTACTCCTAGTATCAGAACAAAGGTCTCGAGGTCGAACCTCGTAGAGTGTGGTGGGATGTGATGTCCTGGTGGGACATCCACCAACTCTTGTCTAAGGTAGGGAGATATGCCCCGTAAGTCCTTGGAAATGTGTCCTCGACTCAAGCAGTCCTCCGGTGGACTTGTAATCCACCCTTAAATTCCATGCTTGTATCGGGCACTATCAGGTTGGTCTTTTGGTGCAACAAAAACTACTCCTAGTATCAGAGCGAAGGTCTCGAGGTTGAGCCTCACGGAGCATGGTGGGATTTAATGTCTTGGTGGGAGATTCGCTAGCTCTTGTGCAAGGTAGCGAGATTTTCCCTGTAAGTCCTTGGCCATGTGTCCCCGACTCGAGCGGTCCTTTGGTGGACTTTTAATCCACCCTTAAGTGCCACGGTTATATCGAGCACAATCAAGCCGGTCTTTTGGTGCAATGAAACAACTCCTAATATCATAATAGAGGTCTCGAGGTCGAGCCTCAAAGAGTGTGGTGGGCTATGATGTCCCGATGACATCTTTCAGCTCTTGCGCAAGTTGGGGATATGTGCCCCGTAAGTCCTTAGCCACGTGTCCCTGACTCGAGCGGTCCTCCGGTGGACTTGTAATCCACCCTTAAGTGCCACAGTTGTATCGGCACTATTAGGCTAGTCTTTTAGTGCAACAACAACCGCTCTTGGTATCAGAGGAAACATCTTGAGGTTGAGCCTCGCGGAGCGTGGTAGGCTGTGATGTCCAGGTGGGACATCCACCAGCTCTTGCGTAAGGTAGGGAGATGTGCCCCGTATGTCCTTGGTCACATGTCATCGGCTCGAGCAGTCCTCTGGTGGACTTGTAATCCACCCTTAAGTGCCACGGTTATATCGAGCACTATCAGGTTGGACTTTTGGTGCAACGACAACTGCTCCTCGTAATAGAGCAGAGGTCTCGAGGTTGAGCCTCGCGGAGCATGGTAGGCTATGATGTCCAAGTGGGACATCCACTAGCTCTTGCGCAAGGTAAGGAGATGTGCCCCGTAAGTCCTTGGCCACATGTCCCCGACTCGAGCAGTCCTCCGGTGGACTTGTAATCCACCCTTAAGTGCCAAAATTATATCAGGCACTATCAGGCTAGACTTTTGGTGCAACAACAACTACTCTTGGTATTAGAGCAGAGGTCTCGAGGTTGAGCATGATGGAGCATGGTAGGCTATGATGTCCAAGTGGGACATCCACCAGCTCTTGCAAGGTAGGGAGATGTGCCCCGTAAGTCCTTGACCACATGTCTCTGACTCGAGCCATCCTCCGGTGGACTTGTAATCCACCCTTAACTGCCACGGTTGTATCGGGCACTATCAGGCCGGTATTTTGGTGCAATGGAAACTGCTTCAGAGTAGTTTCCATTACACCAAAAGACTTAGGATATGTGGCCTAATAGTGCCCCTTCGGTGATACAACCATGGAAGTTAAGGAGCAATGCTATCATTTGCACTGGCAAAAAAGACCAAATTGATTTGTAATAGTTCCCGATACAACTATGGAAGTTAAGGGTGGATTACAAGTCCACCGGGGGACCTCTCAAGTTAGGGACACGTGGCCAAGGACTTACGTGGGACATATCTCTAACTTGTGCAAGAGCTAGTGGATGTCCCACCGGGACATCACAAGCCAACACACTCCATGAGGCTCGACCTCGAGACCTCTTCTCTGATACTAGGATTAGTTGTCATTGCACCAAAAGACTGACCTGATAGTGCCCTATACAACCATGGGACTTAAGGGTGGATTAAAAGTCCACTGGAGGACCGCTCGAGTTGAGGACACATGGCCAAGAACTTACGGGGCACATCTCCCTACCTTACGCAAGAATTGGCAGATGTCCCACCGAGACATCACAACCCACCATGGTTCACGAGGCTCGACCTCAAGACCTCTACTTTGATACCAGGAGCGGTTGTCGTTGTACCAAAAGAATGGCCTGATAGTGCCCGATATAACCATGGCACTTAAGGGTGGATTAGAAGTCCACCGGAGGACCGCTTGAGTCGGGGACATGTGGCCAAGGACTTACAAGGCACATCTCCCTACCTTGCAAGAGCTGTTGGATGTCCCACTTGGACATCATAGCCTACCATGCTCCGTGAGGCTCAACCTTGAGACCTCTGCTCTAATATGAGGAGCAGTTGTTGTTGCACCAAAAGTGTAGCCTGATAGTGCCTGATACAACTGTGGCACTTAAGGGTGGATCACAAGTCCACTGGAGGACCGCTCGAGTCGGGGACACATGGCTAAGGACTTACGGGCACATCTCCCTACCTTGCGCAAGAGCTGGTGGATGTCCCACCGGGACATCATAATTGTATCCCTATAGGGGTAGGGGACGTACATGGTATAAATCAAGGCACATGTAAATAAAGTGGCTAGAAATATGTGTTAGTAGAAAAGTAGTAAGCATGCAATAGAAGACAATGTAACAAGAAAGTGTGAAAACAAAGTGGACCACAAAAAGTGGGTTTAAAACATGGGACATCGATCACAATCTCATAACACAATCAAGTTTTAAGTGGCCCTAAACAAGTAAAAAATAACATACAATAGAAAAAAATAGCAAGGAAAAATGTAATGACAATCATGGTGCCATAGTCTTGCAAGTCAAATGTTGCACGTGAAGCATCTTTTAACATGTTAGAAAGATAAAAAGTATGGAAAATTATATATTTACCAATGGAAAGTAATGCACTTTTAATAATATGAAGTAGTACATAATGAAACAATAACACCTTTAATGTGTGAGAGTAGGAAAGCCAGATGCCCTAAGGAGTCTCGGTGGGACCGACAAAGGGTACAATGTCGAGCATCAATGTAGTATGTAAGAACACAGTAAGAGATTTACATTCACAATTAGAGACAAGTGAACGTGCATGTGTATATGATAAATATATAATGACATATTGAGCACTTGACTAATATAGTATGAAATGTTCAATATGTAGGTAAGAGCAAGAAAAAGAAAGTGCAACCATGATATGAAATATGCAAAGGTGTGTGAGTGAGATGGAATGGTATGAAATTTGAATATGATAGGATTAGAAATCCCCCAAAGAGATGTAGATGAGTATGAGATGAGGTTCATTTATAAAATACCCCTAAAATATAGAGAATGAACCATATAACAAGAGTGTGTCATTGGGAAATGGTTTAATAATGTGCACTAGAAAGATAGATCATGAAGCATTGAGCATATAAAGTGTAAGTGATGTGAGGTTCATTTTAAATTTAGACCCTCAAGATTCAAGTATGAACCATGGAAGTAGAGTGTGTCATAGGGTAATGACGAAACATTGTGTGTATCAAGATGTGTAAAAGTACTGAAAATGACTAACTGTGAGACACAAAGTGCGATAAGATGTAATAGAGACAACTGATGATGTTAGAAGGGGGGAGAAGTGTAATGCCCCTAAAGTGTGTGAATGATGGAGAGATATTTGACGATATGATAAGGATCATGGCATGGTGACAGAGTTTTAGATGTGTCCTGGCCATCAATGTAAATATTAGCTTGTTTGACAAAGATAATTGGACATGGAAGTGGAGTAGGAAGGGAAGGATCTCGAATGGTGGTATCTTATTTGTAATAAGTAATGTTGTAGAGGAATTGAGAGGAGGAGGAGATTGACTAATTTTTAGAAGAGGTTGTTTAGTTGGAGTCGGTGATGTGGTAGAAGACTTGAGAGAAGGAGGGAATGTTTTAAGAGGAGGTTTCTTAGTTGGAATCGGTTGGATGGGAAACTCTTGACTAACCAAATAAGGAACATTAGTGATTATATATTGATGCTCATTAGTCATGGATGAATCAGATTTAATGGGAGCCCAGTGATATTTAGTAATTAGAGATGAGCATGCAACAACATTTTGTGAAGAAAATGAAATGAAACAATGAGCTTAAAGTGGTCAATTATTCATTTTAGAGCATAAAAATCATTGTCATTATGTCCATTAATTCGATGCTAATTTCAATATGGGTGCCCTTGGCATTTTATAAGTCAATAAGGAGGATAGTAATGAGTAGATGAAAATTTTATAAATTGGTGAGGGAGGAGATGAGGAAGATTATTGTATTGCCTTGCATTGAGATAAAACTTGAGAGGTGTTGGTAGTGTTAAGACTTGAGGTTCACTTACATGAGAACATGTAGAAGACATAGATGTAGAATGAGATGTAGAAAGAGAACTAGCATGGGCCTAAGAAGCATCCTCGAGATGTTGGATTTCGGCTTTAATAGATGTAATCATCTTTTCCATAGCTTGAATTTAATCTTGAAATAAACAATGTAAAGCTTGAATTGAATTGAAGATGGGTTTATTCGATCGAGGATTAGGAGTGATAGAGTCATCGATAGATGATCAAAAATGGCACTAAATTGAGTAGGTAGCATATCGTGAGGAAGATATATAATGTCTAAGGTTTTTGGAAGAAAAATTTACAATGTGGAAGTGAGTCATGCAAGGATATCTAGGAATTTTAGGATCCACGAAAGAAAAAAAAAAGATCCAAGTCTATGATCAAAAGTAGGGTTCATTAAATTATTTAATTTAATTTGAATTAAATCTATATATTGTAGATTCACTATTGAACCAGATGATGTACAAATGTTGAAATAATAAAATGACTCAAACAAACTAAGATTTAAAGTATGAAACCCTAAGCAAAGAATAAAGAGAGAAGACTTAGTTGGTTTCTGTGCAATCTATTAGACCTTTGTCATTGTCATATGTGTTGTCAATTATGTCAAGTTGCATTGATGGCAAAAGAGTTAATTGGTAAAGTAAGCAAGTGAAAAAGATGAAGGTTAACTGGTAGTTTCATCTCACATAGGCTTCATGATGTTCAAGGATAATTTTTAAGGGACTTGATCAAATTTTTTGCAAGCCGTAGACATAAGGAGATAGGCGCTGAAGTCTTGAAGTAGCTGCCGAATTCTATAGGAAGTTGCCAAACTCTAGAAGAAGCTGCAGAAGCTTAG
The DNA here is from genome assembly GCA_018340775.1 of Taxus wallichiana var. yunnanensis. Lineage (NCBI taxonomy): Eukaryota > Viridiplantae > Streptophyta > Pinopsida > Cupressales > Taxaceae > Taxus > Taxus wallichiana. The sequence continues at coordinate 23,605,448 of CM031241.1, read as the reverse complement.
TGAAGGCTAAAAGTAAAGGGATGAAGTTACAAAAGAAAAAAGAAGCTAAAGGATGAGATGTGAATGAGAATCGTAAGGCCACGGATGTGAAGGAAGAGCCATGGAAGTATGAATAGTCTAAGGAAAAACTGTAGGTTTAAGGAATTCTTGAGGAAGCCGCGCATATGGGGAAAAGCCGCGAAGAAACAGTAAAGCTGCTGAGGATGGAAGATAGCCGTGGAGAATGATAAAATCCATAGGTAAAGGGATAGAGTCACGAACATGGAACAAATCCTTCGGAAGACAATGATAAGAAAGAAAGCCATGAAACATTGAAAGAGCCATGAAGTAAAGAAAAGCCATGAATGACTAAAAAGTTGCGAGGAAAGGAGAAAATTCGTAGATAAAAGAAATGTTCCACGATAAAAAGGAGAAAAGATAAGGAAATATGTGGATTGAACAAGTATGAAATAACCAAGGCTCGAGGACAATCAAATTGATTTGAATATGGACAAGTGAGATTGTTTTCTCCAAAATTAATGGTGATTCAATTTTTTGATGATTACGGCTGAGTATATGACTTGAGATCCATGAAGAACAAAGAAATCAACATTTCTAGTTATGAAAATTTAATGCTCATTAACTTTGTGGAAATACAGTTGCATTTCACTATGTGATTCCTGATTTCAAGGCAAAATTAAATATCAAAAAAGGAAATGGCTCACTCATCTTGATCACATTGGAAATCCTAGAAAGATGAGAAATATATTTTAAGGTATTGACTAATAAATTTTTTCTCGTGAGTGCATAGAAAAAGGTGAAATCAAGCTTAATATAGCAAGAGAAAAATGTGGAGTTAGTTGTATCCATTTAATGGACCATATTTCCAAGTGAAAAATTGGGAAGATTTCATGACAAACCAATTGAAGCATTGGAATGGGCCAATTAACAATATAGAGAAAATTCGATCCCAATATGTGTAGTTTCTCAAGTGAGAAGATGAAGCATTCAAGCTCAAGGAGCTACAAAAATAATAGAGAGAAAGGAAGGAGTAGATTAGACAGATGAAGTGAAACAAATATATAAAATGCTAAGAACATCAATGTGGAAGATTGATTGAGCAAGAAGAGTTTAAATTAGATGAGAAAAAGAGAGTAAAAGAGAAGACACAAAAATATACAAAAATTGATCATAATCCATTGTGTAAGCAATCTTGAAACTAGATGATCAAAATTTGTATATATAATAAGTCTAAGTTGTATCTTACCATATTAAGGGGGTAGGAGCCTCCTTGTGGGTTGGTGTCTACAAAATATCACTTGTAGCTGATTAAATTATGGGTTGGTGCTCCTTGCAAGTTGATGCTTGCTAAAATTCATTAAGTGGGTGTTCAGTGCTTGAATTTTTGTTGTGGGTACTACATAGGTTGAGTGGGTGCTCAACTGAAACCATTGTAAGACTTTGGAATTGGTGTTCCTAGTAAAGTCATAGTTTCAAGTGGGGTTTTCTCCTGAAATGATTTCCCACCATTAAATTATGTGTTTAGCTTTTTACTGTCTGGTATATGTTTGAAAAAATGCACATGATATAGTAACTACAAAAAATAAGAAATTGTGAATTGGTATAACTCAAAAATTAATTTTAATCTGCACTAATTCACGCACCCCTCTCAGTGCTTGTGATCTCTAACAAAATCTAGAAGTGATTTGATAAGGGAGAATTGATGAACATGAATCCAACATTGTTGTAATTTGTAGCACCCACTCCTCTTCGACGGTGTTTTATCCCGATATTTATGCTATTGGAATAATGTTCAAACATTTGATTATGATACATTGATCAGTAGATGATACATTATAATAATATATGGATTATTGACACCATGATTTTTATGTTTTGTCATGATGCACTAGATAGTGATGTTAGATAGTTAGATGCATGTTGATTTTCATAATGTAGATTTTATAGTGACATGTTATGTTTTTGAGATGTTGGAATATAATTGTAATCTCATGGATGTTAGGGTTAGATTTTGGCATATTGATGGATAATAGAATTGTTAAATGTTGAATGATGAATATGGATTTTATATATATATATATATATATATATATATATATATCTATGTATATATATATATATATATATATATGATTTCTCGATGTTGTTAATATGGCCGAAAGGCCAAAGAGGTATTTTTTGTGTGTAGGAATTTTATCACAAACATCGAAGGGGATAGGGACTAACCACAAAAGGATGTTGAGCATTGAGCAACGAGACAAAATTGACAACTTGTGTAATTTTGTTTTGTGTGTCTTTCTTGTCTAGTTTGGAGGTCACCCATGGGAGGTTATTTCACATATGTGGTCATGGGGTGGATTGTCTCCCTTTCATTAATTTTTGTATGTGTTTATTTATGTTTTGTGTTCTTTAAATTTGGAAAAATTGTCACTTTATTAGCATGTGTAAATGTGTGTTTATTAGACTTAAACCTTCTTGTTTAGTTTAATCAAAGTAGAGATGTGACTTATAGTGATAATGTGATCTTTTGTCCTTGTGTAAGAAGAATTTATGTTGATTTGAGATTATTTTACTCCACCCCAAGTTCAAAATTCAGATTTTGACTTGGGGGCACTTTTGGAGACTTATGAGACAAGTACGGCTTGTCCCATGCCTCTTAATTTAGCCTAACAACCTTACCTATGGGTTAGGAAGCTCAATGTTGAATTCTTTGTCCATATTTTAGTGTAGGAGAAGGAAAATCATTGCACTTTCTTTCTTCCCAAATTTATTTTTTCCCTTGAAAACATGGTGTGCAAGTTTTGAGCCATGTGGGTTGTCATAGTCCTTGCTTGTGCATTGGTGTTTCTCAATCTTGGTGTTTTTGACTTGAGTGTGAGGATGGGGGATGATAAGTGGAATCCTACATGGATCCACCTCATCATCCTCATTTCCCAATTCTATTTATTTGTTATTTTTGGTTGGAATGGGGGTAACTTTCTCATTTTAAGCTTCTTGTGCACTTTTGGATTTAGGAGCTTTTGGAGTACTTGGCTTGGATTTGAATAGTCTTGTGAAGGTTATTCTTGGATCTTGATGGAGAGGTAGGCTCTCCACACTTTTATTATTATGGTACTTTGTTTTTGTAAGCAATGTGTGTTTGTTAAAAGTATTTTTGTCTTGTGATGGTGTCTGTGTGGGTTGGTTGAGTAGTTGGCCTTAGTTGGGTGTGTTGAGAAGGGCTTATGGGACCATTGGGGAGGGAAAATGGATTTTATGTGAGGCATGAAAATTGGTGGGAGTGTGAATGAGAGTCTTACCTATGGGGAGAGAAAAGGGATTCATGGATTTGTTGCTTGTTGCAAGGGAGAGATAAGGATTTGTGTGATTATTTTGTGCACTTGGAGGCTTGGGTAAGACTCCCACTTCACTTGGGAGGCATAAGGAGGTGGTATCCCATAACCCTTGCTCTACTTGGTTTGATCCTCAAACCTTTGTTTTGTTGTGTATGTGTAAACTTATTGGTTATGTGATCTTGGTGGAGTTATTTGTCTTGTATGTGTGTTTTGTTGAGAAGCCTCTTTTTGATAGTTGTCATTGTGGCTCAATGCCCCTCATGGTTCCTTGGTTGGGGCTCGGGGGCCATTAAGGGAATGGATTATTCCCTTAATGGATTTAAGGTTGGGCGGAGAGCATTGCCTACTCCCCCTTCCTTGTTTTGTGATTCCTTTGTGAAGTTGAAGAAATCCAAAGATGAAGCTACCTTTGTGGAGAAGACATACTCTTTGAAGACTTATAAAATTGGCTTTGTTGATAGCCTTGTTGTAATTTATTTCAAGTTTATACTTCCAACTTTGAGTGGATGCATTGTAAAATTTTAATTTTGTGATAAAGTTGTTGTATCTCTTGGAAATTATTTATCTTGTAAAATCTTTTAAAATAGTGGATTGAGAAAATTTAAAATTTAAAATGTATTAGTTGGGAAAAGAAATTATCAAGTTTTACGTCTCCTTGGTGAAAGGAAAAATGTGAATATTGTTGGAATGGATATATAATCTTTTAATCCCATTGGTTTCTTTGTATTTCAAATGTGATATGCTTTCCATTCAAATATATATATATATATATATATATATATATATATATATATATATATATAAATCCTTTAATCCCCTTTAAGGTACATAATAATCCTTCCATTTCACAAGCAAGAGCAACCAAAAAATACTTCTCTTTCAATATATATAAATTGAAGGTCCTAAACTATAAATGTAGTATTGAGTTAGTTGAATGAAATAGTAATTAAAATAATAAGATTGAAGGAAAGCATCTTTTTATTTCTTTTATAATGAGTTGTGTGGAAAAACTTACAAATATAATTAACTTAACATTATATGGTTAAAAAAAAAATGTATACACCTACATTTACGCTTAAATGTAATTTTTGTTATATTAGTTTTATAGGCCTATTTTGTAATTTTTTTTTTGCTATTTATCTAGTAGACTAATATTGAACTCTTCCACAGAGAGAGAGAGAGAGAGAGAGAGAGAGAGAGAGAGAGAGAGAGAAGAGACCTAAATAGTTTGACTATCTCAATATTATTAATATATTAATATTGTTTCCTTTTAAATAAATTATTAATGAAAAGGATGTGATCCTCATCATATATCTATACATATATAGACTCTTATTCACTCCTAATACTATTATTAAATTGTTATAATTATTAATTATAAGTATTAATATAAATAATTAAAATTAATAATTATTATTATTATTATTATTATTAAAATTATTATTTATAAATATTATTGTTAGTGATAAAGATTTATATTAATCATAATAATTTTTTCATTATTAATAAAGTTAAGACTTAAAACTTTTAACAAAAAAGTATGTGTTTTGTGAGGCCATCGGCCTTAGTGCTTTTTAGAAAGTAATTTGAGGTGGGGAGGGTTGCGACCCAACCCCCCCCCCATTGATATATGGGATGGGTGGTGGGGTCAGCAACCCCTCCCCACACTCTTTTTTTTTTTTTAATTAATAAGTTATGGTGGGGTCGAGTCCCGCACCAACCAAACTTTTCTTGTTCCAATGCTAAATTAATTAAACTACTGCATAAACCTTAAAGCATTTCCAACCTATGTGTGTTGTCTTTGGCCATGGCCATGAACTCTTAAATCATATATTATATATATATATATATATATATATATATATATATATAATATATAAGAAAATTTATTTGTGTTTATCTACTTATATAAGAAAAGAGAAGAAATGCAACTTTAGATAGATAAAAAATGAATCTTTTGGAAAAATGTAAAATACCCAAAATGGGTATTCTTTTAAATCATGTTTGTAATAAAATGAGAAATTTACAAACCCTTGAAAGGGGTAGAATAGATAAAGAAAAATAAAATAATATGAATTTGTGATGTGTTTATCCATCCCCCAAGCTTGCAACCTCCTCATCCATGGCTTCCTCCTCTCTCATATTTTCCTTTAACTTGCAAACAAAAACAAAGAATGAATGAAATGAACAAAAGAGAGAAGAATAAAAGACTCCTTAAGGATTTTTAGGTTTAGTTTGAATTTCCCTATCCAATGGTCCATATTGTTTTCATCCAAGGGAAAATATTGTCCCCTACAATAGTTAGGTGGGGGTAGGTGAGGTGATCATTTGATCACATTGGTCTCCTTCTTGAAAGGGGCCACTAGTGTGTGTTGAAAGTAATTAATTTTATTGTCTTTTTATCCTTGAATTAAATTAAATAAACTCTACCCTTATTAGTTTAGTTTACTTTTGCAATGGAGAATTAATTAATTAGCTTAGTATAAATGAAAGAGCTATTTTGACTTGAACTTTAATTATTTAATTTTGCATGACCTTAGGAACCTAGGTATTAAATTTATTTAGGATTAATGGAATGAAATATTTTAAACTCAACTATAGATTTAATCAATTCTCTTATTTAATATTATTATTTATTTAATGTTGCAATGGTCGGTAATTAACACTAGATTTTTGTTAAGCGTTGTATTCGGCCTTTAATAAAAAAAAAACATTTATTCCATAATATTTCCATTATATCATTTGTTGGATTTGGGTTTTGTGTGCAAAAATTTGCAGACGCTACTTTTATCGTTAGAGCCATGGGTTCAACACTTGAACCCTGGGCACACCTAGGAAACACTTAACAAAAAAATAAACCTAGCGCAACTTTAAACCTAGTACACACAACTATGCATGATGTTTTGAAACATATAAATTTTAGAAAACTAAAAAAAAATTAGATTATTATAAACTAACTCTCGCCTTGGTCTATGTAGGAGGCACGAACCAGACAAGGGGTTCCTACACGTGGAACTAGATCTACCACCCCCAGATCAAGTAGTAGTCATTATCCTGCACTAGATATTGTAGACGTTAGAGGTGGTTAATGCCACTATATGCGGAGGATCGATAGGAGGTCAACCTAGCAGGCGTAACAGGGAGCCATCATTTGAGGCTCGTGTGCCTTCACATCGTAGCATAGAGGAGAGGGTAGAGAACTCCCAAGTGGAGTCAGTTACACATGATTCACCTCCTAGGGAGATCATAGATCGATATGTGATGCACAGAGACATGTCTCAGAGCCCTAGGCCAAGAGCCGATCATGCAGAAAGGCTTAGGGGGAGACAACATTCTTTAGTGGAGCACAATAGAGAGATACTGAAGTTGTACCCACCTCATTTTTCTAGAGACACAGACATATTTCAGGCCGAGGCGTGGTCCATTAGCACGAGTGGATGCTTCAAGATATGCCCTTGTTCTAGCAGCATGAAATCTCGTGTTTCCATCCACCTTCTGAGACACAAAATTGGAGTATGGTGGAGGACTGAGGAGAAAAAGCTCCATGTATATTCTGAGACACTCATGTTGGTATCCAAATTGATTCTCCTTTACAAGCTGAGAATCATCACAAATTTAACAAGAAGCCTAGAGACTGATAAATCATCATGTATGTCATTTTGTATCCGGGAGGTGATTCATCTGGCTCTTTATCACTCAGATGTTGGAGAAATGGATATAACCTTCAAAAGGATTTGATCTATCCTCACTACTTTAGGTTGTGCCTTTTAACCAGAGTGAGAGGACCCATTTTGTAACCTCTGTTGGTGAAAGAGAATGAAGATATCCTTCTTTGCATAAATTTGGAAGGAAACCTTGAGAAAATATGATCAATGCACCACAATTTAACTCTCATAACTTGTCACTTCTAAAGAATGGTGATATTTTCTAAACAAGGTTAAGGTTACTAAAGACATTATGGAATCTTGATTGCTTTTGTATATTTTGGCAGTAAAATTTATTCATTTGTGGACATACAGGGAAAACAAGGGTAGTTCAGGTAGGATTCATTGTTTTTGAATAATTTTTGGTGGGAGATTAAGTAGGATAAACTTAATTTTTCTAGATCTTTGAGAACCTTCACAACAATTAGAAAACTAAATGATAGAATGCTTTAGAATAGCTACAATATTCCTTTAACTAGAATGTGTGCATCAATGGAGGCCCAAATTTAGATGGTTTCTCATAATATTTGAGAATTCAACATGAAGGCTCGAGCTAAAGACTCAATTAAATATTAAATACCCTTGGTTCCTCACGCCTAAGATACACTCAAAGGCTTACATACAATCTTTATCAAAAAATGATAGTAAAGTGATTTTAAATTGTTTATCTCATTACATGATGAAGGCTCTTCTCATAATGAAATTGCAAATGCCACTAAACTATCACAGGGATGAGATCTTATGTGATTCGGAGGGATTTTAACAAAATATTGCAACAAGAACATCAAAACCATTTGAAAACATTATGAAATAAAAGTAAACACAAAGTTTCCCAAGATTAACACAAATTAATTTGAAGTTGATTAGATTCATCAGTAGGGGAAGGTTTCTTGAACAATCTCAGAGCTTGTCAATGGTTGTACACTTGCAACTAACTTGACATGATCAAGTCTAAAACATAAGAGATTAACAAGTTTCTTAGTTGGTCTCTCAGGAAGATGGGCTTTCTCAAAATCTTCTCATAAGAATTAAACCCCCGACCCTTTACAAGATTATTCTCATTACATTTATATAATTCACTTGCTCACTCATCCAAAATTCCCCCCCCAAAATATGGATATTCGAGGAATCCTTTGCTTGTTACCAATTTGTCTTAGAAAGAGATGTTTAACAAATTAACACCAAAAGGTGCCAGGTGGACAAATCATGAACTGATCATGTTTCTCACACCCTCAACCATGACTAGGATGCCATGCCATAGCTTTTTGATAGTCCTAATCATTCTTTTATTCTGTCATGCAAGAAATCCCCTTTTAATCATTTTCAGGTGGCTTTGTATAGCTGGATTTGACAAGCAATCCTTTTCTCCATCGAGGAAACACCTTGAGAAATAAATTCCCTCGCATGGATGCCTACATTCATGCCTCTCAGAAATGAGTTTCTATGCATGGATTATCCCACATTACCTACGCTATGAGTCTAAGTTGGCCAAGTGTGAAGAGGAGCCAACAAAAGCCTCCATGTGTTTCCTTGGCGCAAGTTCAAAGATGAAGTTTGAAAGCAGGACCTCAAACGAGTGTAGGATCTCCACATGCCCTAGGCCTAAGAAAATTATCTTTTGGCCTTTGAAAAAGTCTCAATATAAAAAGGAGCCAGTGGAAGCCTCCACGTGTCTTTTTAGCGCAATTCTGATATTGTGCCAACAAGAAGAGACCCTAAACAAGTGTGGACTCACCACGTGTCCTAGCCCAAAAAATTTGTTGAAAAATTTTAAGGACCAGTGGATGACGCCACATGCCTTGGGTCCAAGAAATTTTCTTCAGCCATTGAAAAGTCTAAGTATGGGCAAGATCTAGTGAAAACTTCCAAGTGTCCCTTTGGTGCTCTTTCAAAAGTAAAGTACAGGGACATTTCCCAAATAGGTGTGGGCCCTCCATGTGTCCCAGGCCTTATAAAGTTGCTTGAAAAGTTAAAGTATAGAGAGGATCCAGCAGAAGCCTCCATGTGTCTCCATGACACAACTACTAAGGTAGGACCCAGAGGTAAATTTCAAATGAGTGCCGACCCTCCACGTGGACAATCTTTGATTTGAAGGGGGCCTTAAATTTTCAAAATGCCTCATGGAACTACCTTCCCGCTTCTAACTTTTGATGTGGGCCTCAACGGAGTTGCGGGTTACTTCATAACTTTTCTCCCTTGTACAAAGAGGCTAAAAACTTCAAAATGTTCCGTTGACCCGCCTTCCCGCTTGTAACATGAAAAAATACCACATGTCCTTCTTCGGGGTCAAAGTAAGACTTTTTCCCTACCACTTCATATTTGTTGAATAACCAATCAGAGACTATCGAGGCTAGCAGGGCTGAATTGATATTTTTTTCAAATGTGACAAAAGTGGAAAATTTCACTAAAAAGACCCATCGGTCCGCATCCAATCAGAAAAGACAATGTTTCTATGGATTTTGGGACAAAAAGTGATAGGGAAAACAAAACATGATTGTGGAAAAATAGAAGGAAGGGGAAAAACTTGAATTTACGCTCAAATTACAAATTCCTTCTCATGGATAGAGAAATGGAAAACAATATCTGGACTTAATGTGATCCTCGACCAAAGGAAAGGAATGATCATGGAAACCAAATGAAGGAAATATATTTCATGCATCAATACATGGAGATAGAAAATACGACAACCCAGGAAGATTGGAAACTTTTAAAGAAAATGGGGCGAGATTAAATTGAGCACCAACATCGGCTCCGACTCGGGGATGGGCACTCTCTGCGAGTGCCACAAGAACAAATAGCAGACCAAGTGCCAAGAATAAACCATTGGGAAATGGAATTAGAAACAAACTTGTAGAGAAGAATAAAATAACTAATACCCATAAGGAAGAACCGAGAAACAAACAAAAATTGGTCACCAAATACCAGGATAAACCAAAACAGAAAAACACGAAAGCAGAATGTAAAGTTTAGAATCTCACGTGAAGAGTTAGAGTGGCTCAAGAAGAGAACAATTTTGGCTTTGTGAAGCCTAAAGGTCAGATTTTTTTAAAATAGTGCCATTAGTGTCTGAAAAAGACCTCTCCACCAAGACAACGAAGGACAAGAAGCAGATCATACAACATTACACCGAATGTCGAGTGTAGACAACTCGATTGAGAGCGTCAATAACATGGTCACCATTGCTGAAAGCTATAACATCAACTCACAAGCTAGAGAACATTGTGAAGAAGCTCTTGAGAGCTCTAGGTTCTACTTTGCATTGATCAACAAGCTTCGAAACACTAACAATCTAGCCTTCGACAAGCTAGTTCAAGAAGGACTTCTTGAATATTTTCTTTTTGACGTCACCTGCCAAGAAAAGTGAGTTTGGGAAGAATTAGAAGTTGGGTACAATTCCGAATGTGATGATGAAGAAGAATTCCCCACAAAGCGTCACCATCTCATAGCACGAAAATATCATGAGCATCTACGAGCCAATAATTCTCATCAGTGAGTCAAAGTTGTAATAAATCTTGAAATAAATAAATAAATAAAATTTATTACAATGTCTTCTCTGAAGTTGCTTCTTTCTGATGCTTAGTTTCTCAAAGGGCCCAATATTGTGGCCTGAAAACAAAAATGAGGACAATCCTTTAGTTTGAAGGATTATGGGGCATTGTCACAGGGTCTGTGCCCACTCCCACAACCCCTGATGAATTAATAAAGTATGAGATGGCTAGTGCCAAATCCTTGATGCTGATAATGCTTAGTATCAGTGACAATGTGCAACCACATGTTCAGAATGTGGAGAAACTAAAGGAGGCCTGGGACAAGTTGGAAACTATTTATGAAGCTAAAAATCAAACTAAGATCCTTCATCTTCAGTCAAAGTTGCACACCCTCTCTATGGGGTCAGATGAGAAAGTGGAGTTCCTATGTCACGTGGCTAAGCTGCGATCAGAGTTATTAGCACTAAGTGAAATGGTGGACGATAAAATTCTCGTGCTGATCACCTTGAGAGCACTCCTTTGAAATTTCGAGTGTTTGTTACAATGTTGAATGTATCTAAACAAACAGTGGCATTCGAAGAACTTGTGAATTTACTGCAGCAGGAAGAGGCCATCACTTCATCCCAAGAGGATTCTCAGGATAAATCCTTGTTCTCAAAGCCATACCATGGCCAGAAGAATCGAAAGGGTCCCCCAGAGAATTCTAATCAAGTGCAACCAAAACAACAATAGAAAGATCAAAAGTCAAAGAGGTGGTGTCACATTTTTAGAACCAACACTCATGACACTGATCACTACTAGTACAATATCTTCAAACAAGGGTCTTTAATTCAAACAAGCACATCAAGGCGCGAAGAATTTCAAAATCCCAAATGACATCCCCACTAGAGAAATCAGAAGGGACATCTCACAACCCAAGAAGATGATGAATCTAAGGAGGAGACATCAGAAGGAGCCCATTGTGGTAAGAACCTTGTACTCATCTCTCAAACTTCTCAACCCACGAAGAAAGTCTAGTTTATAGACTCAGTGCAAGCAAGCATATGTCAGGTGACAAGAAGTTGTTTGATTCACTACATGAAGAACCAACTGGAGATCGATTTCGGATAGTGGATGACAAAGAGTAAGTTGCAGAAGGAATAGGAAATGTCACCATTACTCTGGGACCACAAAAATGTACACTTACAAAGGTACTATATGTTCCTGGCTTGACTAACAACCTCTTGTCAATTACTCAGCTATTAAATCATTACCTTAAGGTAGAATTTCTTGTCCAAAATGGCATTAAATCATGTTTAATCTCTAGAAAAGGTATGGTTCTTGCTAAAGCATTTGTAAAAGATAAGTTATTTGCTTTAGATATTGTTTCATCTTTTGCAGTAGCTTTATCTGCATCTATAGTAGAATCAACTACCCTATGGCATTTTAGATATGGACACTTTTCGGTTAGTTCAATGCACCAGATGAGTTCAAAAGAAATGGTCCATGGAATACCCAAATTGTCCAGTTCCTTTCCTATTTTCCCTAGCTATCTTACAGGAAAACAACACAGAGATCCTTTTCAGGTGAGCACCTTCCATGCCAAGAAGCGTCTAGAGGTATTTTATACTAATCTGAAATGCCCCATTTCTTCATTTTCAGGATACAAGTACTTCCAACTGTTTGTGGATGACCACTCTCGCAAAATGTGGGTATATTTCCTGAAGAAGAAAAGTGAGGCTCTTCAACATTTCCAAACTTCTATCATCGTGTTGTGAAAGATACCAAACAACCACTTCTTCTACTTCACTCAGATCATTGGGGGAATTTACATCAAATAATTTCTTGGCCTTCTTGAACCAACAAGGCATTAAGCAGAACTTGACTGCTCCCTACACACCCCAGAAAAATGACATTGTTGAGCGTCGTAATCGTACAGTGATGGAGATGGCTCACTGCATGCTAACAACAGCAAGGATAGACGAATGCTATTGGATGAAGCAAGATAGACAAACTACATATATTTCTCATAGGGCATCGACAAATATTCTACAAAATAAAACACCATAAGAGGTATGGAGTGGTAGAAAGCCATTAATTTCTCATTTATGAGTATTTGGTTGCACATCATACATGCATGTCCTAGATCAGAAGAGAAAGAAGGTTGAGCCAAAGTCACTCCCGTGCATCCTACTTGGCTATAACACTACCTCAAAGGCATAATGTCTCATGGATCCTAAGACAAAGAAAATATATTAGAGTTGGGATGTGGTTTGTGACGAGTCATCCTTTAACTCAATAGTGACAATAGAAGATCCATTACCAACCACCTCTCATCGACTAGTCTCTCAATCGATGATGAGCTGAGCTAGAGGAGACTACTCAGAGAAAATAAATGCTTCCAGAGAGCTATTTGTTGACCTTGGAGAACTAGATAATGTGACTCCACATCAATCCACACGGAAATGACATGGTTCTTCTCAAAAGCACCCAAGTTCTCGTTCGAAGTGGGTACAAAGCACCATCATGGACTCACATTTGCAACAACTCCCAGATACATCATCTGGAGTCAAAACAAGGAGTCAAACAAAAAATGAGGTAACATTTACACTCATGATTTCACTGATTAATAGCTCCAAGCTAGACAATGTTTTTGAAGCACTCAGTCAACCTCAGTGGAAGGAAGCCATGGATATAGAAATTGACTTACTCAAGAAAAATCAAACATGGAGAACTTGTCGATATGCCTACATGAAAGAAACCCATAGGCTACAAATGGGTTTTCAAGACAAAATATAAGGTAGATGGATCCATCGAAAAACATAAAGAACGACTTGTAGCAAAAGGATATGCTTAGAAAGAGGGCACCGACTATGAAGAAACCTTTGTACCCACTACGAAGATGAAGACCGTCGAGTAGTTTATGCACTAGCAGCATAGAAAGGATGGAGACTTCAAGATGGACATTAAGAGTGCTTTCCTAAATGGTGATCTAAAAGAAGAAGTATACATGACCCAACCTGAAGGATTTGTTGATGAAGAGCATCCTAAGAAGGTATGTCGTCTCATCAAATCATTGTATGGACTAAAACAAGCTCTAAGGGCATGGTATATCATGATCAATGATCACCTTTTGTAGCATGGGTTCACTCATATCCCCTCAGATTCAAATTTGTATATAAAGAAGGTAGGAAAAGAAATTTTCATTCTTGTTGTGTATGTAGATGATCTTGTGATCACTGGTAGTTCAGAAGATCAGGTTGATATAGTAAAGAATGATCTTAAAAGAACCTTCGACATGACAGATTTGGGGCTACTACATTACTGTCTTGGCTTGGAGATATGGAAAAAGTAGCATCACATCTTTGTCTCCCAGACAAAGTACACCAAGACACTCTTGAAAAAGTATAGAATGTCTGACTATAAACCTATATCCACTCCCATGGAGAAAGTCTTGCAACTTTCAAGATTCCAGGACTCACCTCTAGTAGATGCTACTACTCTATAGGAAACTTGTTGGAGGGCTCATATATTTAACATATATCGCACTGATCTATGCTATGTTGTCAGTTATCTTTCTAGGTTCATGTAAGAGCCAAAGAAATGTCACTGGATAGTAGGAAAGCATGTTTTGAGATATGTCCAGGAACAACTGATTATGGTTTGGAATATAAGAAGAATGATCAATTCTTCTTACAGGGATACGTCGACTCGGACCATGCCGGATCTGTTGATGACAGGAAGTCAACTACAAGATACATTTTTCATCTTGGATCTGGACCTATCTCATGGATAAGCAAGAATCAAAATTTTGTTTCTATCTCATCCACAGAGGCAAAATATCGCACCACACGAGGAGCTCTGTGCAAGTGATATGGCTATGTCACATTTTGGATGACCTGAGAATTCCTAAAAAATAGTCACCTATTCTCTATTGCAACAATCAGAGTGTGTTGAAGATCATGCAGAATCCAATCTTTCATGAATGAACAAAACATATTGAAAATGATTTCCATTTCATTCAAGAGCATGTCTTGAACCATCACATTCAGCTCTCCAAAGATCTTGTCTATAGAAGCATGTAGTAATGACATTGTCACAAAATCTCTTGCAAAAGTGAAATTTGAACTTTTCATGGGTCACATTTGTAAGAATAATGTAATAAGGGGGGAATGTTAGCATACGTAGCATAGTTTATATTTTAGGTGTGTTTGTTTTAGATTATCCCTTTATTCTCTTTTTCTTGTTGTATTCCATTATTCTCTCACCTACGTCCATATCTTCCTCCTTTAGTTTAGGGGAAGTTTGTTTATTGTTTCTCCTATAAAATGTATGTGCTTATTCATAATAAAATAAAATGTAGAGACTGTTCTTCTCTCCATTCTTCTTCATTTCTAATTATGTCCCACAAGATGAAGCCAGAGTATGGTGAAGGACTGAGGAGCAAAAGCTCTATGTAGATTTTGAGACAGTCATGTTGGTATCCAAATTGATTCTCCTTTATAAGCTAAGCATCATCATAGATTTAACACAAAGTCTAGAGATAGATAAATCATCATGTAAGTTATTTTGTAGCCGGGGATGTGATTCAATGGCTCTTTGTCACTCAGATTTTGGAGAAATGGATAGAACCTTCAAAAGGATTTGATCTATCCTCACTACTTTAGGTTGTGCCTTTCAACTAGGGTGAGAGGACCCATTTTTTAACCTCTGTTGGTGAAGGAGAATGAATATATCCTTCTTTGCACAAATTTGAAAGGAAACCTTGAGAAAATATGATCAATGCACCACAATTTAACTCTCACGACTTGTCACTTCTGAAGAATGGTGATATTTTCTAAACAAGGTTAAGGTTACTAAAGATATTATGGAATCATGATTACTTCTACATATGTTGGTAGTAGAATTTATTCATTTGTGGACATACAGGGAAAAAGGGGTAGTTCATGTAGGATTCATTGTTTTTGAATAATTTTTGGTGGGAGATTAAATAGAATAAACTTGATTTTTCAAGATCTTTGAGAACCTTCACAACAATTAGAAAACTAAATGATAGAATGCTTTAGAATAGGTAGAATATTCCTTCAACTAGAAGGTGTACATCAATGGAGGCCCAAATTTGCACGGTTTCCCATAATATTTGAGAATTCAACATGAAGGCTTGAGCTAAAGACTCAATTAAATATTAAAGACCCCTGGTTCCTCACGCCTAAGTTACACTCAAAGGCTTACAAACAATCTTTATCAACAAAATGGTAGTAAAGTGATTTTAAATTGTTTGTCTCATTACATGATGAAGGCTCTTCTCATAATGAAATTGTAAATGCCACTAAACTATCACAGGGATTAGATCATGTGTGATTCAGAGGGATTTTAACAAAAGATTGCAACAAGAACATCAAAACCATTTGAAACAATTCTAAAATAAAAGAAGACACAAATTTTCCCAAGATTAACACAAATTAATTTTAAGTTGATTAGATTCATCAGTAGGGGAAGGTTTATTGAACAATCTCAGAGCTTGTCAATGGTTATACACTTGCAACTAACTTGACATGATCAAATCTAAAACATAAGAGATTAACAGGTTTCTTAGATGGTCTCTCAGGAAGATGGGCTTTCTCAAAATTTTCCTCGTAAGAATTAAACCCCCGACCCTTTGCAAGAGTATTCTCATTGCATTTATACAATTCACTTGCTCACTCATCCAAAAAATTTCCCCCCAAAATATGGATATTCGAGGAATCCTTTGCTTGTTACCAATTTGTCTTAGAAAGAAATGTTTAACAAATTGACACCCAAAGCTGCCAGGTGGATGAATCATGAACTAATCATGTTTCTCAGACCCTCAACCATGATTGGGATGCCATGGCATAGATTTTTGATAGTCCTAATCATTCTTTTATTCTGTCATGTGAGAAATCCCCCTTTTAATCATTTTCAGTGGCTCTCTATAGCTGGATCTGACAAGCAATCCTTTTCTCCCTCGAGGAAACACCTTGAGAAATGAGTTCCTTTGCATGGATACCTGCACTCGTGCCTCTCAAAAATGAGTTTCTGTGGACGGATTATTCCACATTACCTGCGCTGTGAGTCCGAGTCGGCCAAGTGTGAAGAGGATCCAACGGAAGCCTCCACGTGTTTCCTTGCCACAACTTCAAAGATGAAGTTTAGAAGTGGGGCCTCAAATGAGCGTAGGATCTCCATGTGCCCTGGGCCCAAGAAAATTACCTTTCAGGCCTTTAGAAAATTTTCAATATAAAAGGAGCCAACGAAGCCTCCACGTGTCTTTTTGGCACACTTTTGATATGGTGCCAAAAAGAAGAGACTCTAAACAAGCACAGACTCACCACGTGTCCCAGCCTGACAAATTTGTTGAAAAATTTTAAGGACCAATGGAAGATGCCACATGCCTTGGGTCCAAGAAATTTTCTTCAGCCATTGAAAAATATAAGTGTGGGTAGGATCTAGCAAAAACCTCCAAGTGTCCCTTTGGTGTTGTTTCAAAAGTAAAGTACGGGCGCAGATCGTTAAATAGGTGTAGGTCCTCCACGTGTCCCAAGCCTTAGAAAATTGCTTGAAAAGTTAAAGTATAGAGAGATCCAGCCAAAGCCTCCACATGTCTCCTTGGCGCAACTGCTAAGGTAGGACCCAGAGGAAAATTTCAAATGAGTGCCGGCCCTCCACGTGGACAAGCTTTGAGTTGAAGTGGGCCTTAAATTTTCAAAATGCCCCACCGAACCATGTTCCTACTACTAACTTTTGATGTGGGCCCCAGCTGGAGTTGTGGGTTACTTCATAACTTTGCTCCCTCGTACAAAGAGGCAAAAAACTTCAAAATGTTCCGCCAACCCACCTTCCCACTTGTAACATGAAAAAATTCCATGTGTCCTTCTTTGAGGTCAAAGTAATACTTTTTCCCTACCACTTCATATTTACTGAATAACCAATCAGAGACTATCGAGGCCGCGAGGTTGAATTGATATTTTTTACAAATGTTACAAAAGTGGAAAATTTCACTAAAAAGACCCGTCGGGCCGCATCTAATCAAAAAGGACCATGTTTCCATGGATGTTGGGACAAAAATTGATAGGGAAAACAAAACATGACTATGGAAAAATAGAAGGAAGGGGAAAAACCTGAATTTATGCTCAAATTACAAATTCCTTCTCATGGACAGAGAAACAGAAAACAATATCTAGACTTAATGTGATCCTCGACCAAAGGAAAGGACTGATCATGGAAACCAAATGAAGGAAAGATCTTTCACGCATCAATATGGGGAAAGATTAAATTGAGCACTAAAATCAACTCTGACTCCGGGATGGGCACTCCTAACGAGTGCCACAAGAATAAATAGCAGACCAAGTGCCAAGAATAAACCATTGGGTAATGGAATCAAAGAAAAATCTTGCAGAGAAGAACAATAATAACCAATTCCCACAAGGATGAACTGAGAAACCAACAAAAATTAGTCACCAGAGACAAGGACAAACCAAAACAGAAAAACACGAAAGCAAAATGAAACCAAAAGACTATACACTATACAATGATGTACACCCTGATTCAGAGAAAACAATCAAGGAAAATTTTCAAGTGCCTTCGATTTTTGATATGACCATGCTAAGCAGTTCTGATATGTCTTTAACAACTGGTCATATGATTGTTTCTCTTTTCCATGCAAGTTACTATCTGACCACATATTTTTAGGCTTATCCTTATTGTTTCTCTTTTCCAACAATGCCATTCTAGTGTTAGTATCCAAATTGATTCTCCTTTGCAAGTTGAGCATCATCATATATTTAAAAAAAATCCTAGAGACAAATAAATCATTAGCTATGTCATTTTATAGTCGGGGAGGCGATTCAGCTGGCTCTTTGTCACTCAGATGTTGGAGAAATGGATAGCACCTTCAAAAGGATTTGTTCTATCCTCACTACTTTAGGTTGTGCCTTTCAACCAGGGTGAGAGGACCCATTTTGTAACCTCTTTTGGTGAAGGAGAATGAATATATCCTTCTTTGCACAAATTTGAAAGAAAACCTTGAGAAAATATGATCAATGCACCATAATTTAACTCTCACGATTTGTCACTTCTAAAGAACTGTGATATTTTCTAAACAAGGTTACGGTTACTAAAGACATTATGGAATCCTGGTTGCTTCTTCATATTTTGGCAGTATAATTTATTCATTTGTGGACATATAGGGAAAATAGGGGTAGTTCAGGTAGAATTCATTGTTTTTGAATAATTTTTGGTGGGAGATTAAGAAGAATAAACTTGGTTTTACAATATCTTTGAGAACCTTCAAAACAAATGGAAACTTAAATGAAAGAATGCTTCAGAATAGCTAAAATATTCCTTCAACCAGAAGGTGTGCATTAATGGAGGCCCAAATTTTCATGGTTTCACACAATCTCCAAGAATTTAACATGAAGGCTCGAGTTAAAAGGCTCAATTAAACATTATCAATCTTTGGTTCATCACGTGTAAGATACACTCAAAGACTTACAAACAACCTCTTATCAACAAATGAGAGTAAAGTGATTTTAAATTGTTTATTTCATTACCAAATGAAGGATCTTCTCATAATGAAATTACAAATGCCACTAAACCATCAAAGGGATGAGATCTTGTGTGATTCAAAGAGATATTATAATATAAGATTGCAATAGGAATAAGAAATACTATTTGCAGACATTCTAAAATAAATCATACACAAATTTTCCCAAGATTAACATAGATTAATTCAAACTTGATTAGATTCATCAGCAGGGGAAGGTTTCTTGAACAATCTCAGAGCTTGTAAATGGTTATACACTTGCAACCAACTTGACATGGTCAAATCTAAAACATAATAGATTAACAGGTTTCTCATATGGTCTCTCAGGAAGATGGGATTTCTCAAATTTTTTCGTAAGAATTCAACCCCTAAAAATCTGGAAGAGTATTCTCATTGCATTTATATAATTCACTTGCTCACTCATCTGAAATTTTACCCCCCCAAAAAGAATGATATTCCAAGAATCCTTTGTTTGTTACTAGTTTGTCTCTGAAAGTGATGTTTAACAAATTCACACCCAAAGTTGCTTCCAGGTGGAAAATCTTGAACTGATCACATTTCTTTGACCCTCAACCTTCAACCATGACCAGGATACCATGCCATAGCTTTTTGACAATCCTTCTAATCATTCTTTTATATTGTCATGTGAAAAATCCCCTTTTAATCATTTTTAGGTGGCTCTATATAGCTGGATCTAACAAGAAATCCTTTTCTCCCTCGAGGAAACACCTTGAGAAATGAGTGCCCTCACATGGATGCCTACATTTGTGCCTCTCAGAAATGAATATCCATGCACAGATTATTCCACATACTTGTGATACGAGTCCAAGTTTGCTGAGTCCAAAGTGGAATCAAATGAAAGCCTCTACGTGTTTCCTTGGCGTAACTGCAAAGGTAAAGTATAGAGGTAAGTTCCCAAACAAGCGTGGGAATTCCATATGCCATGGGCCCAAGAAAATTTCCTTTTTTCCTTTGAAAAATTTCTCAATATATAAAGGATCCAGCGGAAGCCTCCACGTATTTCTTTGGCACACTTTTGATATGGTGCCCAAAAGTGGAGATCCTAAACAAGCGCGGGCTCACCACGTGTCTCAGTCCGGAAAAGTTGTTGAAAGAATTTAAGGACCAGTAGAATGCGCTACATGCCTAGGGTCTAAGATCCAATGGAAACCTCCACATGTCCCTTCGACACTTCTTTAAAAGTAAAGTACATGGGCAGGTCCCCAAACAGGCGCCCTCCACGTGTCCCAGACCTTAGAAAGTTTCTTGAAAAATTCAAGTATAGAGAGGAGCCAACGGAAGCATCCACGTGTCTCCTTGACACAACTACTAAGGTAGGACCCAGAGGAAAATTTAAAATGAGCGTCGGTCCTCCACGTGGATAAGCTTTGAGTTGAATCGGGCCTTAAACTTTCCAAATGCCCTGCTGACCCACCTCTAACTTTGTATGTGGGCCCCAACGAAGTTGCTGGTTACTTCATAAATTTTCTCCCTCGTACTATTCCTCCACCCACCTTCCCACTTGTAACATGAAAAAATTGCCATGTGTCATTCTTCGGGGTCAAAGTAAGACTTTTTCCCTACCACTTCATATTTGTTGAATAGCTAATCAGAGACTATCAAGTCGCGGGGCCAAATTAATCTTTTTGCAAACATAGCAAAAAGTTACAAGTTATAAAATAGACCCGATGTGCCTCATCCAATCAAAAGAGACCACATGTAGTTGAAGATGCTGAGATATAATTTGATGGGAAAAACACACCCGTCAAACCGTAAAATGCAGGGAAATCACCATTTGTGCCCAAAATTGAATTTTTCTTTAAGGAAAATAATTTGGAAATGATACAAGGCCCAAATGTGATCCATGATCATGGAGAAGGATCTTCAAGAACATACAAATGAAGAAAAAATTTCACGCATCCATTCAGGAAATAGAAAATATGATAGAGCCCACAGATTGAAGAATTTCAAGGGAAAACTAGGGCACGATCAAATCGAGCACCAACATCAGCTCTGACTCGGGGATGGGCACTCCCAACGAGTGCCACAAGAACAAATAGCAGACCAAGTGCCAAAAATAAAGCATTGGGCAATGAAGTCAGAGCCAACCCTCTAGAACAAACTAAGAAACCAACAAAAACAACCACCAAGGACCAGGCAAACCAAAACTGACAAAACACAAAATAGAACAAAAAAAAAACCCAAGACTTTACACTATACAATGGTGCATACCTTGATTATGAGAAATCAATCAAGGAAATGTTTCAAATGCCTTTCATTAATAGAAATTCAATAAATTCCCCATCTAGGTCTTTTAAGAAGAAGGTATGTTCACCAATTAAAATGTCAATTGAATAAGGGCCCATCCACAATGCATCAAACTTTCCATGTTTTCCCTTATCCTCATTCCTTCTATCCCACAATAACACAAGATCTCCCACACTAAAAGCTCTTGGAGTCACCTTCTTATCAAACAACTTCTTCAATTTCTCTCTGAATTTTACATGCCTCTGATGGGATGCCCTTCTTTCTTCATCTAACTCAACAATCTGATTGATGCGAGCATCATAGGACTAACCTCTTGATCTTCCCATTGTTGAAGAAATTGAAATGAAGTCAATTGCATATGCAGGGGAAGTAGAGATTGAGTTCCATACACCAACTCAAATGGGATTTTTCCAGTAGCTCATTTTTAACAGTGATTCAATCAACCCAAACAACAAACTTCAACTACTCACCCCACTTCCTTTTGTTCAACTCCAAATTTCTTCTAATTATCTTCAACATATTTTTATTACTGGACTCTACTTGTCCATTTCCTTGGGGATTATAAATGGAATCATATATCAAATTGATCCCATATTCATGGCACATGGCCACCAAAGGTTTAGCTCAAAATCTCATGGCATTATCAACAACTATTTTGGCAGGTACTCCAAATCAACAAATGATATAATTCAGAATGAAATCCATGACAATTTGGTGAGTTGCTTTCTTGGTGGGGATTTCCTCCACCCACTTGGTGAAGTAATCAGTGGCTACCAAAATCCAATTATAGCTAGTACTTGAAGGATCTGAAATCTCACAATGAATTCCATTCCCCATTTCCTAAATGGGGATTCAATTGATACAAGATGTAAAGGAAGGGAGCCTGAGGCTTTCAGTCTTCCAAAAAAGCGTTGGCAACTTTCACATTTTCTTACCAATAGAGTTGTATCTTTTAAAAGAGTTGGCCACCAATAACCCGCCCTTAAGATCTTATGAGCTGTGACTCTTCTAGCAAAATGCCCCCCACAAAATCCTCCATGGATATCAACAATTATTTTAGGGGCTTCATCTTCAGTAATGTATCTTAAGAGAACTTCCTCAGGGTTCTTCCAAGCTAACCCAACATTAGTAATGACATATTTTTGGGAAGCTAACTTAGGTGCTCTTTTCTTATTCTTGCTCAAATGTTCATGGCACTGTAGATGTTTGAGATAAAAAATGATGTCCTTGTACCATTCAGAATTTATAGTTTTTCAAGGACATTCAAACCTTTCTTCTTCAACTTCATTTACCTCAATTGTTTGTAGATTGATCTTTGCCATAATTTTTGCCAGGCCCAAACCTATAACCAATTTTTTTGTTTGGATGTCCATATCATACTCTTGTAATTTATTTATCCATCGACATCTCTTTCTTGAAACCTCCATTTCTGATAGGATATCTTTCACCATGGTGTGGGGAACATAAGTAATGACTTTGGAAGTCAAAATCTATGGCCTGAAGACCTTTGTTTCTTTCACCAAAGTAAATGCCTTCTTCTCCATGATAGTATACTTTAGCTCATCTCCTTGTAATGCCTTACTGAAAAAGGCAATAGGTCTTTCAACTCCCTCACCATCCTTCTCTTACAACACAGATGCAATAGTACTTTCTGAAGATAAAGAAAACATTTGGAAATCCTTCTTATAATTTGGAGCTACTAAAACAAGGGCATTATTTAATGATTCTTTTACCCCAACAAAATCTTGAATAATTACTTCTTCCCATTTGATAATTTGATCTTTCTTCAACATGCTAGTGATTGGGATAGTTAGTTCAACAAAGTTGGAGATAAATCTCCTAATAAAATTAATTTTCCCAAAAAAGGATTGAATTCCCTTCTTGGTTCTTGGAATAGGGACTTTTATTATGGCTTCTACCCTTTCAAGATTAATCATGACCCCTTCCTTTGACACAATGTGTCCAAGAAGCTTTGCTTTCTGAACTCCAAAATGGCACTTCTTGGGATTTAGTGAAATACCATACTCCTTGCATCTTAACAACATTTTTTCTAAGAGTTGGAGATGGTCACTCCTTTTTGTGGAGAAAAGAGTCACATCATCTTGATATACAACAATGAAATCATTAATATAGCTAGAGAAAGATGCATCCATTACTCTTTGGAAAGTGGATCAAACATTCATTAGACCAAAAGACATTCTGACATATACATATGTTCCCCAAGGAGTGGTAAAGGTAGTCTTGATTCACTTGATTCCTTCACAACTACCTGGTTATATCCAGAAAAACCTTCCAAGGTGGATAATAATTCCGAACTAGTAACCAATTGCAACATATTTTCCATATTTGGTAGAGGGTAGTTATCCTTCATTGATGCTCTATTCAAGTTTCTAAAGTCCAAACACAGCCCTATATCTCCGTTCTTTTTTCTGACAAGTACTAAGTTTGTAACCCATGATGAGTACCTTATGGGTTGTATGATAATTCCATCCCTCAACTTTTTCAATTCTTCTTGCTTCTTTAGGAAAGGAGTGGATTGATCAGCCTCTGTTTTTTTGCCTAAATGGCTTGATATAAGCTTCCAAGGGAATTTCATGTTGGAAAGGATCCTCTCTATATGCTTTTAGTTTAGAATAAGACCATGCTAAGAATTCTTGGTATTTCTTCAAAAATTGGACATACGACTACTTTTCTTTTCTTCCTTGCTCAGATTGCTACCTAGCTAGATCTTATGTGGTTTATCCTTTGTGCCCAGGTCATGCTCTTCAACATCCCTCAAGGCTAACATGTTTCTATTGACAATGTAATCAACATTATCCAAGTTTGATTCAAGTGCTACCAAACCTCTAGGAATAGTATTAGTCTTCAACCAAATGATGTCTTTGTCAAATAAAGTCTCCTTTCCATCAGCTACACAAACCATTGGCTCCCAATCTATACGTTGATTAGAAAATTCTCCTTGGTTCTACAAAAACCTTTGCACTTGGGCATCATCTTCGAACACTTTCCAATGTTTAACATTTTCAGGAATAGATGGCCTAGTTAATATCTCAATATTATACTCACAATAGGGGATACAATACAATTTTCAAATCTAGACCCCAATACGGCCAATTTGTCTACTAGAGTATTGTACTTCCTATCATGATGTATTATGTTGAAGGAGTCAAACATTTCAATGAAATCCTAGAATGCATGCTTATACTACTTCATTCTCTATTTTTTGTTGCATACAGTTTTCTAACTTGCTTGACAATTAGCTCTGAATCTCCTTTAACAATGATGTCTCTAACACCATATTTCCAAGAAATTATTAAACCCAATAACAATGCTTCATATTCTACAATATTGTTAGTGCATTCAAAGTTGAGTTTAAAAGAAAAAAAAACTCTTCTTTTCCTAGAGATATCAGAACAATACCAACACCATTTCCAAATTTAGAGAAAGTCCCATCAAACAACAAAGTCCAAGGAGAACCTTCTTGTTTAAGAGACTTGCATTGATCAATTTTTTCTCTTTACCATAAGCAAATCTAACAAAGTTATCAACATCAATGTCAATGTATAACACTTCATAGGAAGCATTATTGGGATCCTCAATGAGATGTAGCATATTCTTTTCACCATACAACTTTACAAGGATGCCCTCAATAGGTATAGTGGTAAAAGACATATCCATTTGCAAACTCCCACCCACACTAGCAGCCCATTTTCTTGATAACAACATTCCCCATTTGGCAGGGAAATCAACAATAACAACATCTAGTTTTAAGTTCTTTCCTAGGTATGCTGCAAGTTGCACTATCAAACCCTTGACACATCCAACCACTGGCACCTCTCTGGAATCCATGGCAGTGCACTTCCCATAAATTGTTTTCACTTTGATATCTAATTCATTCATGACCTCAAGAGGCATAACATTGCATGATGCTCCATAATCAAACATACAATTGTGTAACAACCTATCCCTAATAACTAGAGTAGTGAAAAATGGATCTACATTTAGTTGGGACTCAACCAAGGATGTTACCAAATATACTTCAGGTGGCTCACCTAGTTCTTCCAGTACTTGGGATTTTTCCAACTCTGCAATGGTAGGAGGAGTCTCAACATTGTTTACATTTTTTCCTTGGGTAATCTTTTCTTCTTTCAATCCCAAATACTCAAAGGCCCTTTTCTTGTGCTCAGAATCCTAAGCAGCTCAACAATTGGAATAGAAATCTTGATCTGACTCAAGACTTGGGCAATGTCATAAGGAACGTATTTGGGCAAGGTAACATTTGAGGAAGACTGACAAACTCATCTGACAACAAAGGATTTTTCACGGTCTGAGCATGGCAGGGATACCAATTCTATTTGGGGAAACAAGGCCTTTTCCATATGTATCTTTCTTAGGAGTTTCTTTTGGGATATTGGTGAGAACTAGAGTTTTTGGTTTGGCTTGAGGCCCTTCCCTTTGACAACTTTACTCCTATTGTTATATTCTTTTTCTTGGGCAACCACAACATTCATTAACAACTTCCTATCCTCCTCATAAGGGATTCCTCCATCATACTTTTTAATCATTAATGCCCTTAAGTATTCAAAATCATTATTAGGAAATTCAAAAGCTTGTACCATATCTATTTCAAAAATATGAGAGGGAGGAAGGGGTAATACTCGGTGAATGCAATCCCATAAATCTATAGTAGTTCTAGCACTTATTAATTCAATCAAGTTGCTCCTTTCCGTGAGCTTGTAGAGCACCCCATCATGCACACATCATCATGAGTGTCATCATCAACTTCCTCAACTTCTTTGTCTTCATCAAATGGGGCATGTTGTAAGAAAAATCTGTCACTCCACTCAATTTTATTGGCTTCTTCCATAGCAACAACTTTGGCAGTCAAAGGATCAAGCACGATTCTATTTTCATGGGCTTAGGGCTATCTATTTCCTGATCCCACAGGACCTTTACCCCTGTCATCTTATCTATGATCACCTCTCGGATGATTTGCAAATCTTTCTTGACCTTGTGGCTTGTGCTGACCTTACAAACCTTGTCCAATCCCCTTCTCTACTCTGGTCATTTTATAGGACATTTCCTTAACAACTTCAGCCAATGTTTTTACAACCTCTTCTAGATCCACAGACTTACTTGACTGAGGCTTCTCTAGATTGATCAAATTGATACCTTCCCTCTTAGGAGGCTTACCAACTACTTTGATATTTTTTTCAATCTGCAAAGCCATGGTGAAGGCATGCCTCAAATTTCTTGGGTTTTTGTCCCTTAAATAATAGGTAGCCTTTTTTTCAAAAGCATCAAAATATTTTATCAAACAAGAAACATCACTTGGCCTCAAGATTACAGGTAGCTTATTTAGGGTCTTATTGAACCTTGTATTGAAGTCATGGATAGATTCATTAGGATTCTTCTTAATATTTTCAAATTTAGAAAAAGAAACTTGGGATCTATCTTATCCCCATATGGCAATCTAAAAGCATTTTTCATTTCTGTCCATGAATCTATTGAGTTATCTGAAAATACTTATACCAGTCACATGCATCCTCCTCAAGAGTATGAATAAATAGTTTTATATACACATCCTCAAATTCAATCTCAAAGTCTTCCATCATATTGACAAAAAAATTAAATGTTGATCGCCAGTGATAGCATTATTCCCTTGAAATTTAGGCAGTCTATTTCTAACATCTTGTGGTACTACATTTGGATATCCAACCATACCTCTAAAATCTATACGACCAAAAGTATTAACAACAAATGGAGGTCTTGGTGGGGTTGGGCCATATTGTTTTGAGAGGGTGATCTTACAGGAGAAAAAAATGATGAGGGATAAGGGGTCTTTGGAACACATGAGTAGAATCTTCAAAATGAATGTCCTCTAAAGACTCTTTTTCATGGAGAACCCTACCAACTTTGGAAAATACAGGACACACTAAGAAGCACACATATCAAACACAAATGAAGGCCCCTCTTTAGTTGGAGAATTCAATTCTATATAAAGACTACCTTATTCAAAATCACTTGAGGAAGTATGGCAATCTTCAATGACAGGTTGATCAGTTTCCACAATTGATAACTCTTTTCTTGATTTCTGATCTCCAACAACTTTCTAGATTCTTCTTCCTTTAGAATTTGTCTTTCCCAATTATAGAAACAACCTTCTAGTAGGGTATTTAATGAAAAAAAAAATTCTTCCTTCAAAATTTTCAAAGATTAGTGATAAATTTCAATTGACAGAGGTTAAGACACTAGCGTTTATCAAAAATTTTCAACACGGAGTCGCCACTAAGGATTTTCACCTTAGTTGTGAAAATGCACTAAAATTGATCTATCAAATGTCTTTCAACACTAAATTCATGAAATTCTTCACAGATATGACCTTCCTTTACTTGTATTTAACATTGATGATGTAAACTTAGAGCAAAAAACCAACTGAAACTAGAAATATTACATGTAAAACTTGTAACTTTGCTCGATTCTTACAAATATGGACACATGATGACATTTCAACAACATATTTACACTTTAATTTTTTTAAGTATTAACCAATGTCTATATGCATTGTTAATGGTGTTAAAACTATGCACACACCTTCATGTCCCCGAAACAACACCATAATGGTGTTGTTACTGCACAAATAGGTCCGAGTGTTCAAATAATTCCCGGCAACGGCCCCAATCTGGTGTTGTTTCCACAAAAATAGGTCTTGGTGTTCAAATAATCCTCAGCAACGGCACCATTCTGGTGTTGGTATCCAAATTGATTCTCCTTGGCAAGCTGAGCATCATCAAAAATTTAACAAGAAGCCTAGAGATAGATAAATCATCATGTATGTCATTTTGTAGCTGGGAGGCGATTTAGTTGGCTCTTTGTCACTCAGATGTTAGAGAAATGGATAGCACCTTCAAAAGGATTTGATATATCCTCACTACTTTAGGTTATTCCTTTCAAACACGGTGAGAGGACCCATTTTGTAAACTCTATAGGTGAAGGAGATTGAATATATCCTTCTTGACACAAATTTGAAAGGAAACCTTGAGAAAATATGATCAATGCACCACAATTTCACTTTCACGAGTTGTCACTTCTAAAGAATGGTGATATTTTCTAAACAAGGTTAAGGTTACTAAAGACATTATGGAATCCTGATTGCTTTTGCATATTTTGGCAGTATGAATTTATTCATTTGTGAACATATAGGGAAAACAGGGGTAGTTCGGGTAGGATTCATTGTTTTTGAATAATTTTTGGTGGGAGATTAAGAAGGATAAAATTGATTTTGCCAAATATTTGAGAACCTTCACAAAAATTGGAAAACTAAATGACATAATGCTTCAGAATAGCTTAAATATTCCTTCAACTAGAAGATTTTCATTAATGGAGGCCCAAATTTACACGGTTTCACACAATCTCCAAACATGAAGGCTCGAGTTAAAAGGCTCAATTAAACCTTATCAATCTCTGGTTCATCATGTCTAAGATACACTCAAAGGCTTACAAATAACCTTTGTTAAAAAATGAGAGTAAAGTGATTTTAAATTAATTATTTCATTACCAGATGAAGGCTCTTCTCATAAAGAAATTGCAAATGCCACTAAACCATCAAAGGGATGAGATCTTTTGTGATTTAAAGAGATTATAATATAAGATTGCAATAGGAACAAGAAATACTATTTGAAAACATTTTAAAATAAAGCAGACACAAATTTACCCAAGATTAACACAAATTAATTAGAAGTTGATTAGATTCATCAGCAGGGGAAGGTTTCTTGAACAATCTTAGATCTTTTCAATGGTTGTACACTCACAACCAACTTAACATGATCAAATCTAAAACATAAGAGATTAATAGGATTCTCGGATGGTCTCTTAGGAAGATGGGATTTCTTAAATTTTCTTGTAAGAATTAAACCCCTAACCATCTACAAGAGTATTCTCATTGCATTTATATAATTCACTTACTCACTCATCCCAAATTTTCCCCCAAAAAGAAGAATATTTGAGGAATCCTTTACTTGTTACCAATTTGTCTCGAAAAGTGATGTTTAACAAATTTACACCTGAAGCTTCTAGGTGGACAAATCATGAAATGATCATGTTTCTCAGACCCTCAACCATAACCGGATGCCATGCCATAGCTTTTGACAATCCTTCTAATCATTATTTTATCCTGTCATGTAAAAAATCCCCTTTTAATCATTTTTAGGTGGCTCTATATAGTCTGGATCTGACAAGCAATCCTTTTTCCCCTCGAGGAAACACCTTGAGAAATGAGTTCCCTCGCATGGATGCCTACATTCATGCCTCTCAGAATGATATATCCATGCATAGATTATTCCACATACCTATGTTGCAATTTCAAGTTGACCGAGTGCAAAGAGGAATCAATGGAAGCCTCCACTTATTTCCTTGGCAACTGCAAAGGTGAAGTATAGAGGTAAGTTTCCCAAACAAGCGCGGGCCTTTGACATGCCTTGGGCCCAAGAAAATTTCCTTTTGGCCTTTGAAACAATTCTAAGTATAAAAAGGAGCCATCAGAAGCCTCCACGTATTTCTTTGGTGCACTTTTGATATGGTGCCCGAAAGCGGAGATCTTAAACAAGTGCGGGCTCACCACATGTCTCAGTCCATCAAAGTTGTTGAAAGAGTTTAAGGACCAATGAAAGGCGCCACATTCCTAGGGTCCGAGAAATTTTCTTCGGTTGTTGAAAAGTTTAAGTATGGGCAGGATCCAGTGGAAACCTCCACGTGTCCCTTCGCACTTCTTCAAAAGTAAAGTACAAGGGTAGGTCCCCAAATAGGCATGGGCCCTCCATGTGTCCCAGGCCTTAGAAAGTTTCTTGAAAAATTCAATTATAGAGAGGAGCCATCGGAAACCTCCACGTGTCTCCTTGGCACAACTGCTAAGGTAGGACCCAGAGGTAAATTTCAAATGAGCACCGACCCTTCATGTGGACAAGCTTTGAGTTGAATTGGGCCTTAAAATTTCAAAATGCCTCATCGACCCACTTCTAACTTTTGATGTGGGCCCCAATAGAGTTCAGGTTACTTCATAACTTTTCTCCCTCGTACAAAGAGGAAAAAAACTTCAAAATGTTCTCACCGACCCGCCTTCCCACTTGTAACATGAAAAACTACAACATGTCCTTCTTCGGGGTCAAAGTAAGACTTTTTCCCTGCCGTTTCATATTTTTTGAATAGCCAATCAGAGACTATCGGGGCCACGCAGCCAAATTGATAGTTTTGCAAACATAGAAAAAAATTTACAAGTTATAAAGTAGACCTGACGTGCCTCATCCAATCAAAAGACCACGTAGTTGAAGATGCTGAGATATAGGAAAACGTGCCCGTCAAATTGTAAAATGAAGGGAAATCACCATTTCTGCCCAGAATTGAATTTTTCTTTAAGGACAAAAAATTTGGAAATGATACAAGACCCAAATGTGATCCATGACCATGGAGAAGGATCTTCAAGAGCATAAAAATGAAGAAAAACTTTCACGCATCCATTTGGGGGAAATAGAAAATATTAAAGAGCCCAAAACTCAAGAATTTCGAGGGCAAACTAGGGCACGAT